>QXVZ01021751.1:0-18004 GCA_008931825.1 Phallusia fumigata | reverse complement strand
AAAGGTTTTGCAACATACAAAATGTATACACTAACAATAAACTGGTTGATTTGAAACACAAAAGACTAACCAGTAGTAAGTTTGACCAAGGCATTTTCAGTTCAAGGTTTAAATAACTCAGTTACACAGACTAAGTAGTGTTGTAAATTAAAACTAGAAGGGTGGCGTTCACCATATTGCCATTCCATATACACTATTACCCTATTTAAAAATGCATATATATTTACCATGTCATTTCACATTGGGTCCCATAGTTACTTAAGCTTTTGAGAACATAATTGTTTCAAAGTTGTAGAATAATTGTAGGATACTGTGACTATATGTACAGAACAGAAGGAAACATTTTCATTTAATTTTAAATAAATTATACAATGTCCAAATGTCATTCAATTGGGAAAATGTTTAATGATTTGACCCATTTTAGGGGGCTTGTGGGGCAACTGTTTGGGCTTTGGGGTAAAACACATAAATTATTGCACCACATTGACATGTTCTACAAACTGTCAAAATTTCATCCAATTCAGAGATTGTTTAACAATTTCACCCAATTTAGGGGGCTAGTTGGGTAACTGTTGGGGCTATAATGTAAAACACATCAATTATTGCACAACAATGACCAAAAAGGTGGAAAAGGATGACACACCGCCATGACCATATCTACCAGCTGCAAAAGTTTCATCCAAATCCATCAAACATTTCATGCCAAAAGTGTGTGGACAAGCTCCAGGGGAGAAAAAAAATAACAAACAGAGTGAAAACAAAAAGTGTTCCCCCTTCTTACACAGTTTCATGTCAACTTATATAATTCGTGCAAGTGCATACTATGGGTTAAGCCAAGCAAAAGCAAGTTAGGCTATATACCATAACCCCAATGATCTAAAACATTATGGAACAAACAAATTCACTGACCCAAGTCAAGTCGTGGAGATGAGCTCCTTTAGTCAAAAAAAGAATTAAAAAAATGCCATATTGTATAAAAGTCCCGAAGTCAGAATTTTCATGTCATTATAATTTTGACTTATTCATATTCTGAAACATTTCATACACATCCTTGAGTGCTCGATTGAGGTAGGCAGAAAAAAGCGAGGTTGGTTTGTTTTGAATACCTCCATGATGTCATAGTGCAAACAACAGAGCCATCTATGATGCGATAGAAGCATCCATAGCCATCATCAACCATAGGCGCTGTTACACCACTTGACTAAAAAAAATTAAAAAATGTGGGTAAAAATATAGATGTTACCTACGCTCAACACAATAAAATGCCTCAGGCAATGTTAACCACAGTAAATACAGCTAAATCAGCCACAAACCACTGGTCAAAAAAACCCTAGGGCTACCATACTGATTCTTAACCAACAGTCATTCATAGGGTTCCGAGCCTAAACCAGCGTTGTGCAACCATGGAATGACATTGTGCGGCTCGCGGGGAGGTGTGGATTTTGAATGGAGTGTGGCCCTCGAAACAATTTTTAGTGCCTTACTTTTCCTTTTTGTGCATTGCACAACCGAACGGTAGGAAAGGAATTTGAATTCAATTATTTCCTTGATGTAACAATGCTGTAGGAAAGGAAAGTGAACAACAGAAACAAAATTCCATTGTAAACGGAATGTTCCTTTTTAACATGCAATAAGACAAATCCATCTTGTGATATGGAAGGTGCCACTCGCGGTCTAATACCAGTAATTGTATGTAACCCTCCAATAATAAAGGTTGCACACCCCTGGTCTTACCAGATAACAAAATAAATTGGCGCAGTTGATCTCTTACATTAAAAAATCCCACAAAACTCGTTGAGAGAGTAAAGTTTCCTCCACCACCAGTTTTAGTGTACATTGGATCCTTATACAAGTCTGGCAGAGAGAGCCCAAGTTCCTGATGAAATATACATTGTTATTTAATTTCCAAGATGGCCGAGTGGTTAGCGCGACTGCCTTGTGCACACAAGATTGTGGGTTCTAATCCCATCTCGGTCGCTTGTGTTTCCCTGAGCAAGAAACTTAAGCGGCATCGCTCCAACCCAGAGGAACCCAATTAAAGTCACTAACTTTCAAAATCGAAAATCAAATAAAAAATGATCCAACGGAACTGCAATAAAGCAGGTAGCTCGATGGTGGACTAATAATGAGCATAACGCACTCAGGCATTGCTCCGCCTCCCAAGGATAAAAATGAAACAAACAAACAATTCAATTTTACAATGTAGCATTGCAATGTTTCTTGCAACATCCATCATGGTGGTTTCATATGTCAGTAAAACACAAGTATTATTGTAAACTGCAATGATTTATATGCAAAAGTTTCATTTAACTTGGACAGATTTCATCCCCACTTATGTGGGAAGGAGACCCATCACTACCTAACATTGCAAAGTAATAACCCAAGAAAAGTTTATTTTATCCACCATGTAAGTACCTTTCTGCAAAGTAACAAACAAGCTGCTTTTAAATTACACACAGTCAATAACCTGGTGTTTTGCAAACATGTGCAATAAAGAATTCAACTCTAGTCTTGCGAAACATGTATAAATTAGTTTGTGAAGTCTGTGGCTTGCTTAAATTTTGAAGTTCATTTCAAAATATGTTATCTTACCCCAGCGGCAACAGCAAGTCCAAACAAATGCCGATCACAACCTCGATTATTTTTGCATTCCTGCATTAAATGCACAAACTTTGCATGTGCTGCTCTTAACAATGACCAAACATGTGGATCTCTGTTGTTGTTGCTCTCTATCGCCGCTTTGCAGAATGCTACCAGTTCGGGAGTACATGTTCGACATGTCTCAGTACGACCATGATAAAATCTGTTTGAAAACATACACCAAGAAAAATTTAAAAATAAATTCAACATAGTTTTTTTAATTTTTACATTTTTGGGATCTGTGGGTGAATTGGTCAACAGCGCCAACTTCACCAACCCTTTCAGAAAATTGAAACAACTTTTTCTTAACCAATTAGTGGGAACAACCTGGCGTTAGACAGAAAAAAACAATAATTTGTGTCCTGTTCATAGAAGGGGGACAATTCTAAGCCAAGAAACATGTAAACACAATATATTTGTAATTCAACTGCTCCACAGTTGCTATTGATGTCATTGCAATTAACTGCTCCAGTGGTAATGTAAATGTAGTGTTATGTCCACACAATTTTACCAAAACCAAGTGATTTTAGTGCTTTTGTGACAAAATATTTACTGTCTAGTGGTTGCAGTCTCATATGTTGCAGCTGGTTTTCCATGCATTCTCATGTAAGCCAATTGTATGCTGATTTGCACAATCGCATCAGGATATATCTGTAGAAACACCAAGAAAACTAATGGTACAAAGCGTAAAACATGGATTTGCAAGTGAAATAGATTTCCAAAAGGTTGAAACTAATATATAATTGGTCTGAATCCCAATGTAGGGTAGTTCTAAAATAAAATCATTAAAGTGTTCAACAAGTTCCTAATGCAGTTATTGTTATTATTGCTTTTCATTTGTGTCCGCTAACCAAAAAACAGGAGCATAAGTGCTTTAAACCAAAGATTTGGTTTGACCAAATTAACAAAACCAGAAACAAAAATGGCAACATGTGTCATTGTAACTCAAGGTTGTCTTACTTAAATACGCTGATGTGCCAATTTAAATCTTACAAACTATTTGTAACTCGTTGTTCATAATATTAAAAAAGTTGTTTTTAAAAAGATTCCTGAACAAAACTCTTGTCAGTAGGTCCTTTGTTAATGCCACCTGCTGGACCTGTGTCACAGTAAAACGTCTAAGCATGCTACATATTAAAGTAAAAGTAGTTTGTCATGTTTGCTGTGATGATATTGTGTTGTAAATTAACAATGAGACAACAATTGACGGTTTAACAAATGTGGCATTTGCAAATATGTCATATGTTGACTGTTGGACAACCCAGCTGTATCCACACGAGAACAGCCAAAAAGACATTAATTGCGAATTTCACACAAAAGTGTTTGTGCACAATAATAAGTTATTCTTGAACATACTTGGAGTTGTTTTAGTTCGTTCTTTCCAAAGTGGGTGTATGCAATGTTCTTTAGCCAGAGATCATCAGTAAACTTGTATGTGCTCTTCTTTCCCTCTTCAATAGCAGATATCACTTTATTACTGAGATTAAATTTTAGTTCTTCCACTGAACTGACATTATCTGTATAAACATGCTTTAGAAACTAGAAAAGTGGCTTTTAATCTATTGTCATTCCAAATTCACTAAAACCTGATTTATACGGGATACATTAACTACATTATTTTAAATTGGGTCTGTAGTTACATACGATTTTTATTTCTTCCACAAACAATTTTTCACATGGAGAAACACATAAGGCCCCATCCATACAAAAATTCCACATTTTTATCAATACTATCAAAACTATTCGGGTACAGTAATAGGCGCCGAACACGGGTATGCCGGGAATGCCTGGCATACCCAGATGAAGTCTCAGGTATGCCACATACCCGAGAATTTGACCAACGTTCGTCAGGCTTAACTGTTAGGAAATTTGAAAAATTTGAACTTCAAACATGTACTACCATTCCATCAGTTCGTAACAAACATGTACCACCAATCCACCAGTTTTATTCGTTTGCCGACATAAGAGTTGTTTACAACAGCACGTGCTTGCTGGGTTGCACAAGAGAAAATAGAAGTTTGTACCATCAGTAATCTCCTAATACCTCTGCAGGTATAAATGTTAAATCTAAACTAAGCATCATTGAAAACTTCCACACACTTGTTACATGCAGTTTTGGAATTTAAACATTCATTTATGGAAAGAGTTATGGAAAAAGAAGTTCAGTGGAGCAGTGTTGAGATTATAACAGTGTTGTTGTGCAACGGACCACAGGTCAATTTGTTTGTTATTCAATGCGGCCTTATAGCACAGAAACATGCGATTGTTTGCAACAGTAACAAAACTGTTCGGCGGTAGAATTGCGTTGCGTGAAGTTCTTAAACTGCAAGCCATAACACAGTCTCACCCTATTTAGCTCCAATAAAGATAATTATTATTTCATGACGTCATATAACTTGGCATACCTGAAAAAATTCAAAAGTCGGCGCATATGAGTACAGTGAATATACTTGATAAAATGATAGCAAAATTTCGAATAAATTTCATATAATTTGTCTAATTTGTTAAAAGAATTGTTGAATAAAATAATATTTTTAGAAAACAGAATTACACACCACCATTGGACACCCCTGGGTTAAATGCAGCAATCAATGGACCATCGGTTCTACAAACCGACCAAGCTTAATCCAGTACGAAATTTATTAATTGGATCCATTTTGGGGGACTAGCAGAAAAACGACGGGGATGTAAAGCAAATAAACCAAACAACACACCACAATTACCCTAAGTAAGTCTACAAACATAAAACTGGAGGACTGGCTTTCACCATATTTCCATTCCAAATACACTACCAATATATTTAAACATGATATTCAATTGTTACATTACTTTACTCTGAGTCCAATAGTTACCTTAAGTCTGTTAATAGGGATTCATTACAACATATATATACCTGCCTAATAAATAAAAACACACTTTTGGAGATTCCAAAGCGCAAACAAACTTTCGAATCCACTTTCACAAAAAATATGAAATTCAAGTAGAAAATTATTCTTCAAGTGAACAGCGATAAACCCAAAACTGATCTTACCAATATTGGTTGAGCCAGTCCATCTCCCATTACATTTTTTCAACAGAGCTGTTGCGAATTCCATGTACATTGACATAATCATTCCATCCATAGCAGAATGAGCACAACAAGTTGCCACAGTTCCATTTCTGGACCAAACTTCATTGTACGATTTGTCCCTCCATCGATTAATTGGATTGCCACACATCACATTGTACATTATATCAGTGGTTACCTTAAACAATAACAAAATCTGAGGTCTTTAGAATTGCAATTTTGGGGCCTTTATGTATCTTAGCCTTCAAGGACTGTGTATACTAACACAAGATTAAACTGCAATTCAAATCCACTGAAACAAAGTGAGATGCTTTTGGGTTCAATAGTCATAATAGCAAAGGCTGAATACAATAATTTTATATTTTCAGATCTGAAACAAATGAATGGAAATTTAAACCACATTATGTTTAGTATCTCATCCAGGGACTAAATGTTGCTACAGTACTTAACTTAACATATTGTGGTTGGACACACCAAACATTTATTACTGTAGCTTACATCTGCTCGATGATCATCAATAGGGAGCACACCGACAGATGTGTCAATATCAATCAGATTCTGTTTGTTGGTGGGACTGAGAGATAGTAAATGTTCCCTGACATCAGCCCATGTATCGCGGTCAAGAGCAGTCAAAGCTGCAATACCAGGAGCTCTTGAATTCTTACTGTTGCAAATGCCAACAATTTGGTTTAGAACCTGCTCAAATTGGGGAGGTGTATGAGGTTTTCCTGATAAACATTAAAAAGGAACATGAAAAAAATTGTTGTTACTTGAATAAAAGTTATTAAGAGGTTAATAAAAAATAAAATAGTTACTAGAGAGGTGGCAATCTCCATATTTTCATTCCACATACACTACCACCTCAAAATGATGTTCTCCACACATACCATTTTCTTTATTACATTGGATATATTTTTAATACCCACATTGCATTGGGTCCCAAATTCCCTTGGTGTTTTATAATATTATTGTTTCTGCTAGCATAAACATATGGGTCCCCACCATAGGCGCCGAACACTTCCGGTATGCGGCATACCCGAGATTTTGACCGACGTTCGTCATGCGTTATTTACTGTTAGGAAATTCTTTTGAACTTTAGACCATTCGTAACAAACACCATTGAGCTGAAACGCGGGTATTGTCTCACAACCAGGTAATTGTTCGCATGAGAAACCACAAAACACGAGGGAAAAAATGTGAGTAATAGTGACGTCACAGTGAGCCTGTGATGCAATAGCCACTCTGGCGGGAAAGAAATGTTAAATTTACAGCGAAGCATTGCCGTCCGTAACAAACATGCTTACATTCGTTCCCCGACACAACTTGTTGCCTTTCCCAACAGCAGGTGCTTGCTGGGTTGCGGGACAGAAAATACAAGTCGAAAATTATCTACTGTCAGTAATCTCATATCTGTGCTGGTATAAACGTTAACTCTTAACAAAAAATCATTGAAAATTTCCACGCACTTGTTGCATGCAGTTTTGGAATTTAAACATTCATTTTTGTGAGTTATGGAAACAGAATCATGGTACGCCAGCCCTGCAAGAGGCGTTATACTGTATCATAGTCGGCCTTCCAAGCATCTCCAGTCAGCAAGGCATGGCTAGAAATATCTAGCCTGTGGTGGGATTCGAACCCATGACAGAAGCCTATCCGGTCTGGCGCTCTATCGACTGAGCTACGCAGGCCCGCGGTGAGCCTGCCGAAAGTCGAATCACAGACACCGCTGCCTGCTGTATGCTGCACATGTCGGCTTCTAGTAGGGGATGCTTGGAAGGCCCACTATGATACAGTATAACGCCTCTTGCAGGCCTGGCGTACTAGGATTCATACATGAGTATGCCGTTATCGTTGGCCCGCATGAAAGCTTCAGGGCAGATCCCAGTACGAAATATCCGCAAGCATTATGGAACAGAAGTTCAATGGAACATTACGGTGTTGTTGTGCAACGGACCACAGGACAATTTGTGTGTTATTCAATGCGGCCTTACCACGCAGGAACATTCGTTCGTTTGCAACAGTAACTAAAGTTTTAGGCGGTAAATTTTGCGTTGCGAGAAGTGCTTAAACTGCAAGCCTTAACATAGTCTCATCCTATTAAGCTCCAAGAAACATATTTGGTATTTCATGATGTCATATAATTTGGCATACCTGAAAAAATTCAAAAGTCAGCACCTATGGTCCCCACACACTTTCTGAATAGTAGTGATGTTTTAAGGACTTGATCGGTTTAAAAATCAGTTTTACAAATTTAAACAAAAAGTAAAGATTGCCACTTATAATTCAACTAAATAATTTCTTAACAGCATGTCAATTTCAATCTCAATGTCAAGCATGAATTAAACCCCACAGTCACACTAACCAATAGTTTAACCTGCAGTGACCTTTGGGCGAGCTGTAATAAACCGCAATCTAGTCACTTTTCTAGTTTCTAAAGCATGTTTATACAGATGATGTCAGTTCGGTAGAAGAAGAACTAAAGTTTAATCTCAGTAATAAAGTGATATCTGCTATTGAAGAGGGAAAGAAGAGCACATACAAGTTTAATGATCTCTGGCTAACGACCATTGCATACACCCACTTTGGAAAGAACGAACTAAAAAGTATGTTTGAGCATAACATATTATCATGCAAAACCATTTATGTGTGAAATAGAAGCCAATCACTCCCTCGCGTCAGGTCGTTTTGCATTTGGGACAAAACAGTCAGCGTTTTAACACGTGTTTGCAGCTGTTGGGAAAAAACTTGACTGATCTGGCTAAAATTTTAAACAACCAATGAAAAGCACCCATTTTAAATTTCAATACATTTGAATGTCTGAAGCAAAGGGCATGTAAATAAAAAACTGAATATTTGGGGTTAAAAAGGTACACACAATTGCTAACTGATAGCAAGCTTTATAAGGTGCAGTCAGCTTTAGATTTGGACAAAACATTTAAAAAGTAGAGATGCACCGAATCGGCTAAATCAGGTTTGGACCAAAACCGAACATTTGGCAGTTTTTGCCGAATCAACTGAATCATTTGTGACATCACACAAACCCATATGCTACGCTTTTGGCATAATTAGATGAGTTTTGCTGCCCGGCAAACAGTGGTGCTACAACAGGACAGTTGTGTTGCATTATTTTCTTAGTCCTCTGGGTTTTAAAGTTGCCTCGGCCAGCTTCTAAATGAAATGCTGGTCTTTTGCTGGGAGTGGACAAAACGATAATGCTTTAATAAATACTAGTTGACATGATAAATCAAACAACAATTGTCGTGTCAGTGGCAACAAAACATCTCCTATCTGAATTCTAAGCCCTCGTTTTAAATAGAAACATGGTATTAGCAATCACAATCACAAATACTTTAACTTGCCACAAACAGCAGAATCAACAGCTTTATTATTGTGAAAAATAATCATAAATTCTTTGTTGCATTTTTTCGTTGTTTATTACTTATAGCGAAGGTTGAAAGATTGTGTGGTATGTAAGCGGAAAAGACACTTTTGTGGCTTAAAACACACATCATTTTAGATAACGACAATTACTAATAAGGCCCGGACACTAGCGTTTTTTCTGTGCACAAAAGCTCGGTTTCGGCTGAATCAAAACAAATTATTTGGCGGAAACCAAATCTTCATCAAAATCGCTGATTCATTCAAACAAATTCGGCAAACTGAAGTTTTAGTACATGACCATTAAAAAGGAATGAATGCATTTGCTAAATCAAAATTAATGGATTGCTGTGAAAAAAACGTTTTCTACATCCCATCATGATGGACATAATAAGGTTACCATTGCTCAATTATTTACAGAATAATTTTAGCCAGCAAATGACTGCATGCCAGCCTGGAATTATTTGTGTACATACACTAAATCATGTTGTAGTTAAAATGTTTATTCATAACAACTGTTTAATGCTAGATGCTTGCTTTACTGTATTTTGTTATATATACAGTTCTATTCTGCAACATTGTAACTTTATAATCACTCAGCTGACCAGCAGTCATTATTACCACGTCTTTGATACTGTATTAAGAAATTCGATTTCTTTTGAAAGAATTCCATTATGGGTTGCTAATATTTTCAAGGTGAGCATAAAGCGGAGGAAATTGTCGGTCTGAATATTTGTAGTTGAAAAGTTACCAAATATAAAAAATAAAATTCATAGGTAATTTACTGCAATGAAACAAATATAGCAGTTTTAATATTTTGGGGGTCTATTGGTTGACCATTCTCAAGTAAGGTCCAAAGTACAGTAAAGCTTTACATATCCGTCAGTCATATATGCAGCTTGGAACAATTTACAAAATCTCTTTACCAAAAGTCAACGAGACACAAAAAACATTTGGTATGGGACTCACAATGATTATTTTTACCTGTTTTCTCGCTGTACAAATCCATCTTGAAAAAATATCCTTTACATAAGATGATGATATGGGTAGCAGACTGTCCCTCACTTGCTGTTTTAAAGTAGCAATCTAACTCATCTCTACCTTTGTGAGGAGTCTGACAAGTGTTAAATGCCGTCCTTCAGAACCAAACATAATGTTGTCTTTTAAAACTATTACTAAACCTACCTAGAGTTCAAAGCAAAACAAAAAATCTTAGTCCTCTACATAAAACATCTCGGCCCACTTTCATACTGCAAAGATCAAGGGCAACTGACCTACACTGGTGCATGGAAAAAAGTCTTCCCCCACTTCCTCTGTGAACTTCCAGTATTTTAGTTTGCAATCCTCGATAGAATAGAGCAAGATTATGCATGCTAAATGCCATCCTCTTAATCTGCAACAAAATAAAAAAATAAACCACAGTAAATACTTTTTGCATCCCACAAGAAAAATCAAGGAAATTTAACATAAAAAAGGGAGGCTGGTTAGTTTTGAACAGTAAAACATTTATATAATGGTGTTAGATAATTGTCATAAAAACAGATGGTAAAAATTAACATTAGAGTTTAAAACCTTCAAAAAAATAAAGTTAAATATTTGGCAAACAGGTGTTGAAAATTGAGATTAGAGTTTCCTTTTTTCCATGGATTGAGCATCAAACATAAAAAACCTGAGTTCCATCCTGGGGAGGCCAGAACTGTTCAGCAAATGAAGACGTCCCAGTAAAGTTTGTGTAGAGAAGCGGCACTCTCAAATTCAAGTAAGCCTTTGTCCACCATTCTACCACCCAATTTCTGTGATCTGGCACAATAGCAGTGTGAAATCCCAATATATGTATTTTTTGCCAAAAGTAGGTATGTAGTTGTCGCAGATACAAATAATATTCATTAATTCTCTTTGCCCTTTTCTATTTTGCCTCACTAGATTAGTACAATTTAAACTTTTTTGGAATTAAGTGCTATGGGGTCATAACAACACACCAAAAAAGGAATACCAATATTAAACCCCTTAATTGGCAAAGCAAAGATGATATATTTCCCACATTATTTTACATTGGGTCTTATAGTTACCTGCGCTATTTATGACATGATTGTTTCTGCGGGCAGAAACGCATGGGTCCCCATACATGCAAAGTTGTACATTGTGCGTTTGTCTGGATACATGTCCAAGCTATAGGTATAACCATAGCAATCAGTGCACTACAATGGCATGTTCTTCAAACGATGTAAATTTCATCCAATTCGGACATTGTTTTATAATTTGACCCATTATTTAATAATGTTCGAATTGAATGAAATTTACACAGTTTGTAGAACATGTCATTGTGGCGCATTGGATTAATAATTTGACACCATAGCCCCAGTGGACCCCATCAGTTACCCCACTAGCCCTTTAAAATAGGTGCGTTTCTGCCCGCAGAAACAATCTTTGTCCAAAAACTTTTGACAGACTTGTTTTGTGGTTTTGCACTCAGCATTGCTTGCAACTGCAAAACAGTTTTTTTGTTTTTTTATCAAAAGTATAAAATACGCCAAAATTACACTTAAAACACACAAAAATTGCTACGTTCAGCTTTTTGTCTTGTGCAAACATAATAAATGAAAATTGACATGATAAATTTCAAAATTCATGAATACAAGACATAAAAACTAGCCCAATTAAACTGCTTGTACATCTATGCAATGCATACATTTCTCAAAACAGTCCTGAAAGTGCTTTATATTAAAACTCTAGTGTTCCTAAAAAAATGAATATAACCTACTTGCTTTCACAGAGTCCAAATATTTAGCAATTGTGTTCTCTAACTGGGGAACTTTTAAATTAGGCAAGGATTCCTCATACCCAAATGTTCCTTTGGACATTTTTGCAAACCCACGTTGCACAACTTCTTTTTACAAAAGAAGCCCAGTTCAAGCAGTGCCATGAACTGCAAAAAAACACAGAAAAAACAAACAATCTCATAAACAGCTACAGTTTGCAACATCTAACTTTGATCAGGACGACATACTTTTCTGTGTTATATTGTTGTTTTGCAGAATACTAAACTAAATGATAAATCTACACCAAAACTAGAGAGGTGGTGTTCTCCATATTCCCCCCCCCCCCCCCCCCCCCCCCCAANTTCCTCCCATGACTGAGGAACAATGGTTGAATAAAAGCAATGAAGACATAAAAAATATAGATAATGATCCTACTGTGTTTTCCAAAAATCGGAGTTGATGAACCACTAAAATCCAGGTGCTACAACAGAGGAACATCAAAAAATAGATAAACAAGACATGGATTTTTCCACACAAAACCAAACTTCCATCTAGTGATGCATACAACATAAAGCAAAACCACAATGCAGAACAACAGGAAGTGTTAAACTAGATTGTAAAATGGTGCTGATTGGCAGGAAAGGATAGAATAAGCCCGTTTACTACTGTGATATAGATAATGTATTTTGGTTTCTGCAACATCATTACCCTCTTGATTTCACAAGCAAAATATCTTTCTGGTATCCCCTGTAAAGCAGTCATCTTGCACCAGCAACTACAGTGTGTCGCTCATAAGCCCTTCGAGGGTTGAGCCAAATTGAAGTCACCAAGTTTTAAAAAATTGAAAGAATTTAACCAAAATTGATCAAGGAAACTGCAATGGATAGCTTAACTACTCATTGTAAGCATAACACATTAAGGCAATTGTGCCTCCAAGTATAAAAATGAAACAAATATAAAAGGCAGACTTGACCAGGAAAACCATGGTTTTAGATTTAAACATATCAAAACATCTCAACTCCCAAGCTTTACAAGGTGTTTACAGTAAATACAAACTTTAGTTAATCGGGACTCAATTGGCAACAAATTCATCTGGAATAGGCGGAGACGCTTTAAGCCTGACATTTTCTAGATAGTGGTTGATCAGAAAAATCATCTGAATTTAACACAGTACCGACCCAATGATGATAAAATTCCTTGAAAATAAAATGAATTTATGGATACAGAAAAGGCTTTTGCACTGAATACCCCAAAACCATTGGGTGACAAATTGAGAATTACGTGTTACGTCATATAAAGGTAATAAAGGTGGTTACGATGTTTAGTCTTACGACGTTACAATGTTGTGGATGGGAGAGTACAAAATAATAGGGAAATGTAAAAAGAGCAACTTTTATCTGGATTGATCTGGTTTTATATAATACGAATTAATGGAGGTTTATCGTAGTTGGTAATTTTAGACAAGTTGTTTTAATTTCAACATATCAAATTCATGTCTTATGCTAACTTTGATAGGCTGACATTGCATGCAACAAAACAACGATGAACAAATTTGAAACTTCAATAGAGTACCTTCTATTAGACGTCCTGTAACAAAAAATTATTTGCCTTTCCACCATAAAGCAATATTAAAGGTCAACAAAGTTAGTCTACATTTACAAAGACTCTATTCCTTATAATTATGTGCAAATTGTATACAAACTCTTCGTAAGAAGAAGGCCTTAGGCCACAAATAAATAGTATTTCGCACCCTGATGTAACCATAATTGTACTATTAAAATGAGTTGCACAAACAGCAATTCATCTTAAGTTTCTGGGATGTTGTAAAAATTCCAATCCCTAGTACCTAGCTGTTCAGGGAGCTGAACAAGGAAAAAGTTCCAACCAAAAGGTGTCTGCAGGTCGAGCCAAATTAGCAGAAACAGAAATAAAAAAACAAAACAATGTGACTATGTAACTGTGCCAGGACAGGTAACTTGACATCTTAAAAACAAACAACTGCCTTCAATTCCTTTTACACAAGAAGATTAACTTAAACCAAATTAAAACATCCAAAATCGAATACCAACCAGAAAAACATGTGTCACTCCATAGGCGTCGATTGTTTAGCAAATACTTTTTCGTGTGGGGTGGCGAAGTGATTAAATCCAAGCGGCCTGGAACATGATTAAATTACACAACATACACCTGTTGGTTTGTAGCATTATTATACTCTCTGTTATTGCTAATATTATTGGTGAATATAACAAAAGAGATGTGCAAAATGGGACTTCCTCTTGCTTTACCCATGTTTGGTGAAAACAAGTCTTCAGAAAATCCTAGTGTCGGCACAAGCAACATATGTTTTCAAAGCAAGCATTTAATAACGAATCCAGGAAATTTCTGGAGTGGCAGCATAAACTTTTTGTTATGACTGCCACCCCAGAAATTTCCAGTGGGGTGGCCACCTCTGCCACACTGGGAATTGACACCCGTGTGTCACTCTAATAGCAAAAAACACAGGATTGCACTTAAGCTGTAAACTTATTGAATCAAATTTTAACATACTTAAAATTGTATTCTAAAATACATGATTTTCTTTAGCTCTTTGTTTGCAGATGTTACCTGCTCACTAAGATAAAATGTCAGTTTCTTTACCAAAATTAAACACGTGTTGTGTGAGTGATAATTTGGGACATAATAATGTGTTGAAAAGTGTCCTATGGATAAGTGGCGTTTTTCAAGTTTAGGTATCTAACAAGACTAAAATATAAAAATTAACTACATCTGACAACAGAGATCCATTTTATTAGACTTGCCAAAGTAATGAAAACATAAACTTGGGGATAAAGATCTACCTAAGTAAAAGTAGAGTCTCTCAAAAAATCCAACTGGTAATGGGAAAATATATTTAGGCAAACAGATTAGATAAAACCAAATCCTAACTGATCTTACCAATAACTAGAACAGTGACCATATATTTTACAAACACTATCACCCAATATAAAAAGATGTATTTTCCATGTTGTTTTACAATGGGTGTCATAGTCACCTAAGCTTTTTATTGCATGATTGTTTCTGCAGGCAGCAATGCATGGGTCCCCAAACTTGCAAAGTTGTACATTATCAATTTTTCTGGATGCATGCCTGCAACACAATGACATGTTCTACAAACTGTCCAAGTTACATCCAGTTTAGACATTGTTTCATAATTTGACCCATTTTAGGGGGCTAGTGAGATAACTGCTCGGGCTCTAGGGTAAAACACAGCAATTATTGCACCACTATGCCATGTTGTACAAACTGTCTAAACTTTGTTCAGTAATTTGACCCATTTTATGGGGCTTAACAAGCAAATTAGTGCACTGCAATGACATGTTATTTAAATTGTACAAATTTTTACCTGATTTGGACATTGTTTGGTAATTCAACCCATTTTGGGGGTCAGAGGGGTAACCTATGGGACTACAGGGTAAAATCCAACATTACAATGGCCAAACCTAGAATCTATTAAATTTTTATCCCAATCAGAGATGGTATAAAAGGTTAACCACTATAGGAAGCTACAAGACAACCACTCACGTTTACTCAACTGGGACAAGTGCTTCATATTCCATCTAACCTAACTTAATTTTCACTTACGTAGCCCAATCATTACAAAAAAATTTACATTTGTGGTGTTTGCAAGCCTGCAAAACATTTCCTTTTAGGATCTATGGGATCTAATCCATGATCATATATACCAGCTGTAAAAGTTGCATCCAAATCCAACGAACATTTCACAGCGCAAGAGCATGGAGAAAAAAAGTGAAATCAATGTGTCCCTTTCAGGATGGGGACCCATAATAATTGAGGTAGTTCATTTTCTTACAGCTGTACCAAATTCTATACAATATAATACATCTGCTAAAAGAAACATTTATAAAACTAGAGTGGTGGTGTTCTCCATATTTTCATTCCACATACACTACCACCCAAATGGATGTTTTCCACATATACCATTTCCTTTATTATGTTGGATATATATTCAACATCCACATTATATTGGGTTCCAAATTCCCTCAGCGTTTTATATCATGATTGTTTCTGCTAGCATAAACATTTGGGTCCCCTTATACATGCAGTTTTGAATAGTAGCGATGTTCGAGGATGTGACCAGTTTTTAAATTGGTGGGAAAACATAAATAAAAAGTAAAAATTTCCAAACACATTCTAACCAAATCATTTCATACAATCTCACTGTCAAAAGCATAATTTAAACCCCACAGCCACACTAACCAATTGTTTGACCTGCAGTGACCTCTGGCCGAGCGGCAACAAACTCTTAACGACTCTAACATGGTTTCTGTAATGCGCTATAAATTCAACAACAACAACAACAACAACATTACGCTTCTTGACCACCTTTACAATGTTATTTAGCAGCTGCATTTCGAATACGAAATCATCTAAACCAGTGATGTAATATAAACGGCTGGGCTTCGTCTGTCATAAAACCAGACAATTTAAATGAAACCCCCTCCTGGCAGCACACTATAAACACCCGTTTATGTGTGAAGTAGCAGCCTGTGACCAACCACTGAGTCATCAAATTGTCAATCAATTACCCTCGCATTAGGTCGTTTCGAATTTTGGGCAAAACAGTCAACTCTTATACATTTGCGGCTGCAAAGGTAACTACTTGGCTAAATACCAATCAGGCTAAAATTTTAAACATCCCAATAGGAAGCACCCTACTATATCCTAAATTTCAATACATTGGGATTAGTATGTCTGAAGTAAAGGGCATGTAAATGAAAAACTAAATATTTGGGGTTAAAAAGGTAAAAAATAGGTGAATCCAAATTAAAGTCACAAAATACTTTGAAAATAGACAGTGATTCAGGAAGGAGTTTGGCTCCATTGTTATTTGCAAGTATGTAGTGATATTAGCAGTATATCATCAACAGCCCAAATATCTTTGGATGAAAAACCAGGTCCATCGTCTTTGGAAGTACCAATCTCAGAGGTAAAAGTTTTTTTTTTTAATTTCAGTTGCAAAAGTACTACTTGGATATGTGGAAATTGTATGCAATTACCATGGTGTGTTTTTTCTGTTTTATGACCAAAATGTCAAAAGCCTGTTTTTTTAAATATACAGTTTGACGTGTTGTCATTAATTCAGTGATGGCATCATAAAAGTTGTTTAGAAAAATTTGTGAAAATTTCAAGCTGAAAACCTTTGCCACAGTAACTTTTTAGCTATATTTTACCAATATTGAAGAAGTTGAAAAGCAGTGACCTGTCAAAATGCTGGATTTTGGAAAAAAAAAAATTTTAGAGGGTCAGTACACAGTTTCAGTGATGTGGCGTAAATTCAATATCAGCGTTAATCCTTAGATAGAAAAATCCTTTATGTATTAAACTACTGTAAATGGTAAATAGATACATTGTTATGCATCATCTTTACAACATGATATAGCAAATGTCTTTCAGTTACTGCAAACCATTAAACCTAAAACAGTGATTTAATACCAACTGCCATGCTGCATTGTTCTCTAACTCTCCAAATAACTCTCTTCATGTTATGTTCAGGGCAGAAGACTAAACATGAAAACACATTTTGTGTGTATAAGAGTTGGACAGAAAAAAAAACTGAGTAAAAACAGTATGTGTTAAAGAGAATCTCATAATGAGCCAAAGCACTGTATGACGCCCTCATGAAAAATCACTTATGCTACTAGGTAGCGAACAAATTACCAAGAACCTAGCTTGGAAAATTGGTAAAGCAGTGGTACAGCCATAGGCGTCGATTTTTTAACGTTTTGTAAAACATTAGGGGTGACAATTGGTTTTAAAAACATGCAGCAGCAATTGCGCCACAAAGCATGTCGACGTAATGAGATGCTTGTGGAAATGCGAAAACTCATTAAATGCAGCTGTTCTGGAAGGTAAATGACGCGAATTCCGCTTTGTTTTTACACCAACAAACGTGTCCAACAGCAAGAGTCTGCGTTATCCCAACACGTGACAGCTACTATAACACTTCCTGGGCAGGTTATTTAGTACAAGCCCAACGGAACACTGGCGATCAAACTACATTAACATACGGTTGAGGCACTTGTGGGAACAAAACAAAGTTTAGTGTTGTGGCACGGGTATTTACGCGTAAGTCACTTGGGCCTGAACACGTTGTAAAACG
>QXVZ01021750.1:0-16951 GCA_008931825.1 Phallusia fumigata | reverse complement strand
CACAATGTTAAGATTCACTGCAGTACTAAATGGTTATGCGGGCTGAGACTTTGTGCTTTTGGTTTTTGGTCAACACTTCGATAGTTAGGCCGACGATACAGGACTTGCAGAACCACATTATATCGAGAGTTTCTCGACAAAATTATAATTAACAGTTGTTTCAAATGTGTGCTTTCGTTTGCTTTTTGACTAAAAAAGGGCTTTTTTGGCAAAAACACCCAAAACATGCATGCAAATTTGACCCAAAACACTAATGTACGTTTTATGTATTGGTTAACAGTAAGGTACACGTTATATTGTTCGCAACGTAAATTTACCTGTAATTTCGCTGGTGCACCGATCTCAGGATCCGCAGATAAACAGTTATGATGAGAATCGCCGCCATTACGAAAATCGTTACTTGAAACCCGAGTTGGAGGGACAGATCCAGTTTGCTCAATTTACACAAGTTTTTCCAGCATTTCGCAGTGCAAGCCACTTCATTTCTAGCGTCTCCAATCCTTCTCAAACTATCTTCAGACAGCAGGGACAGCGATATGTTCTGTATGGCGCCGCTTGGGCCGTATAACCCGTCGTATTTTAGCATAGACATCAGTGGAACCACTGTCGTTGCGAGGCAGAGCAGCCACATCATCCATATAGCAACCTGGGGTCTTCGTTTCACAAAAAACCTTTTCGATGCACGCAGACTGATGTCGCCTCGGTCTAAGGCCAGAAGGGCGGTGCCGGTGGCGCTTGCTACGGCCAGGAACAGCAGCACGCTTCGATCGGCAAAACAGAGGTTGTTCAGGTGCTTTCCCGTGTATGACGGTAGAAGTTGTGTTGCTATGGTGACCGGAATGGCGACCCCTGACAGGAGGAGGTCAACCGCCGCTAGATTGACCTGGAAGTACAATTGAGTTAATATCCTTCAGATTTGAATAACCTCAAATCACAAATCTCATTAAAAAATACATAAATAGACTTCTATTTACTTTTTGTAGCAATAAATACAGTTATTCTTATCGCTGATAAGTCGAAAGTCTTTTCAAAGGCGTCGCATCGAAAAAATGTCAATACGAAGCCAGGGATTTATAATGTGTGATATTTGGTCGTGGAAATGTTGTTTGAATTCAAGTTTGCAAACATGGTTGTGGGTATCTGAAGTTGTGTACTGTATCTTTGAACCCCAGTTCAACCATCGGCGAACTCATAGACCCCAATATGCAAAATATTTAAATGCAATTTGAGTTTTTGGTTAAAATTAACTGTTTTTAGCTCGCTAAAAAGCTTGTTTAAGTGGACTAAAGTTGAGCAAGGCCAGGATTCGATCACTTAACCTTACGAGTTTAATGCTGTACTTCGGGTCAGGATTGATACGAAAATATCCCCTTGTTAAACCAAGGTTCCGATTTCCCCGGGGAAATTGTGGTTTCTCTGCAGGGATTTTTCGGCGCTTGCTCATTAGTTCAAACTCCATGTATAAACCCGAGGTCAAGCGAACTGAACGAAAAAAAATTGTTTACATTTGTTTTGGGCCGTGACTCACCGAATTCAATTACGGGGCAATCGAGTGTCTGTTCCAGGGACACATTCGATTTATCCGCCGGACACACGGGAAACGCCAACGTATATGACGTCACACTTGACACTGACACGTGACGACGACGTAGGATTACGTAGAAATGAGTCAGGATTGCCAGATAACGCGTTTGTGATAGGTTCACTTATTGATCTATTTTGTCGACTTTGGTGCAAAAATTTCGGTGGATCATTTTGTTTTGTTGCAAAAATTGAAATTTTCTTATTTTTGGTGCGGGGCGATGGTGCGGTTCGAACCCATGACCTTGCGACTTTATCTAGGTTGTAATGCAGCGTTGGTCACCCAAAGGCGTAAATATTTTCCCACATTGGTAATACATATTCGCCGATGTTTTTGCTTTAACCGTTGTTCATTTTTTGAACTTCATGGCTGTATCAGAGCTTAACAGAAATCCGGTTTTTCTTGCTTCGATTATTCTATCGATTCTTGAGTCCCTCAACTGGGCCTGTAAACCCCGAGTTTCCGATATTTATCGATTCAACGGTAACTAGATGCGGCTTTTAGGACGAAAATGTAAAAATGTGGAAAAAAAGGTTATATTACGGAACAGGCGGAAATAACGGATACGTGTATTTTTAAATCACGCTTGTATGTCAAACGTTTAGTACACACAATGCTGTAACGGTCACCATAGTACAATTGTCATCCCCGCTATACCTTTGTTAAAACGATCCGTGTGTTACAGGAGGATTAAAATAGGGACGCTTGCCATGCTGATGAGACTTTGCCATGTAATTCTTTTCAAACCTTTCTGGGTCGCGGAAAAAAGTCGAAAAACACTGGACTTTGGTTACAAAAACCTGCCAAATCAGCAAAAAATTGCTGAATCAGCATCGCAAAAACTTACCGTGAACAGATTGCCGGCGTTGTGAAGCAGAGTCCTTTTTCGCAAGTACAGCATGAGGACTATCACATTGCACACCAAACCCGACATCGCTTCGAGACCTAGGAGGGCAAGGGGAATCCCCTCGTAGGCGCGCAGTTGATTGACAGCCGGGGCGGATTCTTCGGGAATCGAAGGCGCGGTGTCGGTACCGGGGGTTTCCCTAACCACTGCTGTCCCGTTGGGCGAACAGTCCCGACAGAAAACCCGCATGAACTCCATTGTGTTCGAGGCTTGAGATGTTGTTGTGTTCAGGGCAAAGGCAACATTCTGTTCTGTGGTGTTAACAGTTGTAATGGATCACTATGCTTTCTGCAAAAAGGTTGTCTGTAAAAGTGCAAAATACAGCATGGGTTACATCGAAATGTGTGAAGGCACTAGTACAAGTTAAGTTGTTCGCACGGGCAATGACGTTTTTTTCAAACTCCTGATGTAGTGGCGTGTTTGTAAGCTCTGCGAGTGGTAACGTTTTGTTTTAATACTCGACGATTCCTCACTATGACGTCACAGATACTTAAGTATTCGTTACTCATAATTGTGGTCTACTATCAAACCAAAACTTGATGTGAAACAAGGTACAGAGAAAACTGCCAAAACATTGGTTGATCTATCTTTACAACTCCTATTACACTGAGCGCTGTTACTAACAGTGTTCTATGTCAGTATGTTTCCTAACAAAATATTCGGAATGTAAAACAATTTGAGTCACTAAATTTAATAGAAAATGTAATTTTTCAACTTTAAATTTTGTTTGCTTATAGTACAGTGCTCTACCATATGAAACTATCGCATAATATACAACGTTGTAACGAAAATCACGCTTGACGCCGGAAGAGTGGTTTCTCATATACTATACGCCGCAAGAATGCCGCCTACTGACGCTGCTACTGTGGAATTTGCACCACATACATGTTGTTTAACTCCCATCGCTCAGAAGCGCTTTGTGCTCTTAAACCGCTGACTTAACTCGTAAAAACTGGAGAGCGTTGTTCCCTGACAACATCTCGTATAGCTTGTAGTCAATTTCGCTACTGCTGAACGTTATTTGTCTTCAAGATGACCTTTAACCCAATTTTTCGACTGAAACGCGCTCATCATAGCTGGTGTAGGACGCTATCGACCGAACGGTGCTCTATTTAAAGTGCAAAAAAAACTGTATGTGTTTCCTGGACCAGGATATTCAACTCAATAAACGCTGACTTGTCAATTTTCATCTTCTATACTTGTTACCATACCAACTTTTGTTAAACCAAGTTTAACTAATTGTTTCTAATGTTAAAAAAGAGGTTTTTTACAAAGAATCAACGAGTCATTAAGATGTTAAAAACTTCTGTCCTTTAAATCGTGTGTACAATTCACAATAGAACATCAATTGACTGTGCGGCAAATCTTAGTTTCAGCATGTGAATTTTTGAAAAAGCTCAAGTGGCATTTTTAAATATGCCGGGTGTCGCATCTGTATGTCTACTTACTATTTCGAAGTTACCTTTTTCGCAAAATGGGTCACTGCAGATCAACTGACAGAAACATATTGTTTCTTACTTTCTCTGCCAGCTCCTCTTGAAACTGTCACTCTTCAGTTCTGTTACTCTAGCTTTTTTTCTCCTTTCAAAACCAAATACTGACTGCTCAGTCTCCAAAACACCACACATTTACCATTTTAGAAATTATTCCACAGCGTTTTCCTTCGCAACGTTACGCTTTAAATTTAAACTATAGCAGACCTGGTCATTGTACGCTACTGGGCCACATACGATCCTTTGGTTGACTCAGTTGCCTTTCATCATTGCTTAGCTAAAACACACATTCATACATGCTTCTCAAAATAATGCTCTTGACTGCATTTTTTAAACGAAATAATACTATGGAGAATTAAGTCTTATGCCCTCCCCCTCACAATGTTTTCTGTTTCTCATTCGTGTCCACATGAAAAAAGTAATCCTCCCTCGCCTATAAGGTCTGTTTTCCCGCCCTTCGACTGCACAACTGTACCTTAAAATACAAACACGCACTGGCGATTTGGACGAAATGGACTATATCCCAATCGCCGTAATCCATCAGTTGCCGCGTCGTTGCGCTTGTCACATGACCCACCGGGTCGATGGGCTATCGATTTGTCCGCCTGTTGCGACGATTAATAATCGCCCTCTTGCCCAGTGTCTGTAATTGCCAGCGAGTCTGCCAAGACGCTAACTGCTCAGCCGTGGGTCGATTTTGTTTGTTTTTTCCGGTGGCGATTACCATTTTTCAAAAAAACTCAAAAAACAGATATTTAAACCTTGTAAGTTTCGCATGTACGGAATATGATTTTGTAGATGTATACAAACCGTATTTGTTTGCGCTGAATTAAGTACAAAACTTGATTTTGTCTGCTTAAAAAGGTCAGGCTTCATTTGTTGTATTTTGTACTTTTAAAACAGGGGTGTGCAGCCTTTTTTACTGGAGGGCCAAATACAATTAGCCGCATTATACCGTGGGCTGCACCTTTGTTTAACACAGGTTGGATTTGTCTTACTGCAAACCCAGGAAGAACATTCCGTTTACAATAGAATTTCGTTTTCGTAGTTCGCTTTGCTATCCTAGCAGCATGGTTACTTCACGGATAATAAATTGAACTTCGGTCGGTTGTGCAATGCACAAAAACATAATGCATTGAAATCGTTTTGCGGGCCGCACAATTTCTATTGGCAGGTCGCAGGTTGCACACTCCTGCATTTAAGAACTAGATATCTAAAACTTTTCTGCTTAAGTGCTTACAACAGGTTTTGCAACGAGCTTTGTGCTTTCAACTGTAAACTTTTTTTACGAATCGTCCAAAAAAATTAAAAAACGCTTACACATTATATCCTAAACCAGTAAACAGACGAACTCAGCTTTTGCCAAGCTGTCTCACAACAAAAAAACACAACGGAAACAAGTTCGTATCGTAACCAACCCAAGACTAAAAGTTGCCGCGAGGGTCCTTCAATAACCGAAAGTTGTTGGTCTGTCAAACAAACCAGGGTTTACAGCCCCAACCGCTAATACGATGAAATTTGTAAAGGTCACAACCTGTGGTTTTCAAGGTTTCCTCAATATTAGGGCTTTCTGACGTCATAAAACCCGTATTGTACGTAACAATGATCGGTTTAGAAAAATTGTTTCCTGAGATTCGAATATCAATTGACCACTTTTTTCTCAGTAATAACGTTTTAATCAAAGTATAGCCTTTCTACTAATGCCAATCTATTTAAGCAATGGCTAATCTGTTTAAATTAATACTTAACTAATATATGTATTCTTAAACTTCACCGACACAATAAAACATTTTGACGGAGATTACATGTGATTATGATCTTGAAGTATGTTCAAGACATTTATGAACTTGTTATCGTTTTTATGTGATACAAATTGTTAAGAATCTGTACGCCATACAGAATTTATACCATGTAAAACGTTTTTTGTTCGGCATAATGTGTTAGTCTTTTGTGCAAACAACATACTTTTTGCATCAATTTTAACAAGATTACATATCAGTTTAAATGCTAAACATAAACAATGAATTCTTTTTGTTGGACTTTAAAAACCATGCAATAAAAACAATGCTAGCTTGACGCAAACTCAAATTTTTTCGCTAAGTTGAGCAAAACTTCTTATAGCAACAAGATACTTGATTGGATCAAATTAACATTAATCGATTCAGCAATCTCTAATTAAACTTGTCTGTTACCTTTGAAAGACATCATCCACTTAATATAAGCAAAATTAGATCTATTCATGGCTACACAAGGCTCATTGGCGGACTAGCTTGATTATGCGAATATGTGCAACTAATCAATCATCATTTCAATCTTATTAATGTCCCGAAATCTATATACGACACTGTCTATTAATCAACTTTGACACAAACANAGATCTATTCATGGTTGGCTACACACAACTCGTTGGCGGACTAGCTTGATTGTGCGAATATGTGCAACTAATCAATCATCATATCAATCTTATTAATGTCCCAAAATCCATATGCGACACTTTCTATTAATCAACCTTGACACAAACAATCTATAGAGTCACTAGAGCCGTAAACAAGGTTCAGTCTTCGCGCGAGCACGAAAGCATATAGTCCTTGCTCTATTTCAGGCAAATATTAGTGCTTAGCAAATATTCGCAAGCGCTTTAGCTTTGGGCAACACGCCTCGCGGCCAGGGGGCTTCTTAGCGAGCCGAATATATCGACGGTAAAAGCTGAACAGATGTGAATTCCCGATTGAGGTCGTTTGTTGCGATTGTGTTTTATGTTGATTGAGTTCAAACGTCTGATTTCAATTGTTTGAAATTGCTTAGCGCACAAGACACGGATTTTAAAAGTAGCTTTATTGAAACCATAACCGCCAGAGAGCTTGTGTAATGTGAATACATTGTATTGCAAACGTTTCGACAATCGCTGTTGTAACCATTAGTGCGTGTTGAAATTGATACTCGACCCCGGGGGAATGCGAGGAAAAGTCACGCTGTTTTAGGGTTGATACAAGGTAACATGCCAAATTGGGAGCTCGACATTCGTTTTTTCAGTCCCTGTTACGTCATAGCCAACTGGAGTGACGTAGCAAATGGCAAATTGGCCAGCACAAATTGCCTGTAAACTGGCCGCTTATACAATAAGATGCGGCTCCAAAAGGTTATGTAAACATCTTCTTTTTCATGAGGCCAAATTGTTTAGGCGCCGAAACTTTTTAAGCGCGTTTCCAACCAGCTTCATGCAATAAGTGTTGCATGGATTTGCTACAAGCATTTCTGAAACGCATTTAAAATATCTACAGCTGGATTCTTGATAAACGGGTAGATAATTTTTGTTCCGCTGCAAAAATGTGCAAATTCTTTCCATAGATTTTCTGAACAAGTTATTTTTCTTGTATGCTCTAATACTAACAGTGTACAAATACTTCTCATAAAATAGCCTGAAACTATACACATAAAAATCTGATTCTGAGATCTGTCCATTGGCAAACCGTTATGACCCGCATTTACCGACATATAAGGGATATTTAACCACTAGCGATATATTTACCCATAGTATACACTAATATCAGGACTCCGATATACGTCAATCATAGTGTTTCGAAATCGAAAATAGGAATTAATTCAAAACTTAACCACCAGAAAAGGTTAATATTCACTGATAATGACAACAGCGATTATTGAAACGTTTGCATTACGTTTGCAATTCACTACATACAAGTTCTCTGGCAGTTACGATTTATATTAAGCTGCTCATCAAGTCCGCATCTTGTATTTCAGAAGGATTTTCCTATGCGTTTTTCTCACTGTACACACATTTTGTATCAACAACATCTACAGACGAAAAATCGCAAAACAAAATTTAAAGCTCTGCAGCAAATGTGTCTCGATGTACATAAGCTCTGTCACCTGGCTGCGTCTGTGTAAGTGTGTCTTACACTCTGGAAGCCCAGTGCTGTATGAAAAAGGGTTTTTTTATCCCTGGTGTGACGTTCCGCCTTTTTTACTTCGCCTCTGCGAAGAGCACTGTCAAAGACACTGGTCTGAAAAACGGACCACTCGTTACGCATGAACAAACACATAGGCCCTGCTGTCGATTCTGCACGGGGATTCGGTTTTATGGAGTCTGATTGCTTTAAGCGGGTTCCTGAACGAGCTTCATGCTGTCAACCGTTGCTTCTACCAGTGTATACTTCCCTACACATTTCACGGTTTTAAATAATCCCGGGAAGAATGAGAAGATATAAACCAGTACTTGTGTGTGAAATATTTGCTGATGATGACAACAGCGTTTGTTAAAGCGCTGAAGATGTTTTACACACAAGTACTGACTTGTATCTTCGTATTGAGGCTAAGCAATTCCTACGTTTCCTGATGATGACAACGACGTCTTCCAAATGTAAACAGTTTAAATGTCATAAACTAGCCAAAACACACCACATTTTCAAAATTATTGCGTGATTCAGATGGACACTTAGAGTTTCGAAATTCAACTTTTAGCATTTCCTACAGTTGACTTTACAAAGCTAGTTCGCTGTAGGCATGGAATTATTCGACATAGACAAACACATTAAAAAAAACCTCATTAGCTTTGAGTTTCAATCAATAAATCTTTAAGTCCCGTGTTTGTCAATGCTTCTGTTGTTGCGACGTTTGTAATCAGGAAAACGAAAATCTTAAACCTGCCAATCATCTTCCACTTACGATTCTGCTCGTCTGCTGCTATTTCTAATTGGATGCTTTGAGTGGTTGCTTTAAGGACAGAATATTTTTTCGTCTCAATAAGAACGTACAAACTAGTACTTGCGTGCAAAACAATCTCTACGTTTGGCAAACAATGCTGTTTTATCGTTTGTGGAAACATAGAAATTTTTTCACACTCAATTACTCGCCTCTATATTTTTATTATGGATTTTTAAAATCATGAATTGTCTACTTATTGTTTTGCTTGTTTACAAGAATTAAGTACAATTTATGTTTATTTTTAAAAACTTTTGATGGGTTAAATCGGCAAATATTCCTAAAACATGGCGCAATAAACTACAAATTGGGACCAAATGTGTTTAAAATTGTGGATGTAAAATATTTATTGTGTGACAAATAAAACCTTCTTAGCCCTAGGTGACGTGCTTAATATCTTACCGTGTTAAAATATTTGTTCTTCAATCTTAATATGTCTGAATTTGTGACAGTTTTGTAGATCTTGCACAATAATCTATATAACGTTATGTATAGTTTGGGTGATATTATCATATGGTGCATGGATGAAATAAGGAACTCGATGGTAATGGGATGAACAAACCCAAAAGAATAAGAAGCCATGCCCTTGAATACTGTGCAATACTAAACACCTCTAAGCCTGTCTCTGGACCGCGTAGTGCACGAACCAATAGCTTTTAAGCAAACAAACTGATCTGATCAGGTTGCGAAAAACTTCCGTAATCCCTGTTTCCCTACCTGGGTTTCTTGATCCAAATTACCAGTGGTAATATCGAACTCTGCTACATACTGACCTGCCTTACGGTAGACCAGTGGTTCCAAACCTTTTAATATTACTCTATATCATTACTTGTCTGGTCGTGGAGGAACGAAAATTCCCAAATAAGCAAAGGAGGAAATGCATTAAAAACGTTAGGAAGCACTGGTGTATGTGATTACAATAAACTTCCCCATTGCACTTCAACAACATGTTACTTGGCCTCAGCACACGTACCACACCAAAAGCTTGGACAGTTTTCATACATTTGCCTTCCCCGAGGTTTGAACGCAATAAAAAGTTTATGGGTTACCACACAATCGCTTCCCTATCCTGCCTCTGACTCCAAAACCTGCCCTAAAAGACCCAATATCAAAAAACCTTGTCACCACTGTTTTTGTGTATCATACGTTTCGTACTGAAAAACAATATTTCATATAGCTGGTCAATATTTCATGCAGCAAACTACTTTAGGAAGTGATCATGTCGCGGCCAGACAGCGGTTATATTGCGGTGATATATTAAGAAGTCGATAGTGTTTGAACACCTGTTCTGCTGCTTAGTGATTTACCGCTCTGTGATCGCTCAGGCGGAACCGATGCACAAATCACGTGACAGGACATGTCGTAAACTTGTCTTGTGGACGTCTGAGCCCATCATCGCAATTTTTAGACCTGAACTCAAACAGTTTTATACGGTATCTTGTGGTTTTCGAAATCAAAAAATACACCTTTTCACAATACGAAACCGTTGAACTGCGACCTGTTAATTTCTAACGTTTTTCTGCGACCCTTGACGTTTGACGGGAAAAATCAGTTCGAAACAAACCTTTTGTTGAAAGAGTACTACTAGTTACCAGAATCAGATTTTTTTATTTTGCGCAGTTTCAACATGACAATGTTACAAAACTTTAAACATTTAACCAAGGCGAATCTCAAAAAGACGGCGATTATGTCCATTTGTGGTAAGTTGGTGTACTCTCGACACACAAAATTCGTTGCGCGACCCCTAGTTTTGTAAGCTCTGACAAACAGAACCATTGCACAAGGAAAAAATATATTATTTATTTAAATAAACAATTGCCAAATACAATGAGAACAAGATTACTGTATTTAGCGAGTTACTATCGTCAAAACAGCCAATCCCAATCTCACGTCCCGCTATTGTGACGTAAGTGTTGGCCGCGTTTGTAATGTTAATCGGGAAAATATATTATTGGTCACCTGGTACCGAATTACAGTTCCTTTTTGGATTTTAAACTCCCAAAATACCCCGATTCCCAACACCAAGCCGTTACTGTACAGAAACATAGCTCGCAAGGGAAAATATATTGATTCGAATACACAATCGCCAAAAAAGTCATGCTTGGCGTTGGAATATGTCGTCACAACACCTATTGTGACGCGACCGTGTTTGTTACATCAGGTGGGAAGAGATATTACTGGACACTACAGGGGTTGGTTCGCAGAAACACGAAGCGCTCGTTGTGGTAGTGAGATTTTTTTGGACAAACCGTTTTAGGCTCGCATGCATTCTTCCACCGCTTCATTCAATTACCTATGTGTTGACCTTCACCTCGAAACTATCGATTTATAATAAACCCACGCCAGTGGTGGTTCCCATGCGGGGCAGGATTTCCACCCTAGTTCATCAAAGTTTATTCATTTCAAAATGTTATCACATGGATAAGCCAGTTGCGAAGTTCGTGTGAGTGTATCTTGAAAGTTTAACGTTATATTTTAGCAAGTTGCTCGCTTTAAGTCTCATCTACATGTAAACAAACACATTTAGTCGCAAAACAAAGCTCAGTTTCGATGTCATGAGATTCTTTACCTAGGTCCACAATTCGTGTGAGTGCACCTTTAAAGTTTAACATTATATCTCAATAATTTTTATATATCTTTGTTTTTTCATTGTCGTTTTTCGGCAATATCTCATACTGGTCTCCCCAAAAATATTGTCTTTAAAGTGGTTTTCGAACTTGGTACAGTTGGGATCCACTGGGCCAACAGATTTTTGCAAAAAAAGGTTATTTTTTGCAAAAGTTTCACCAACTGTGGTTGTTATCATCAGAGCAATGTATTCACTATACGCACGTTCCTTAGAACTAATCCTTTGATCAAAATAATAAACCTTATCTACCGATTTCAGATTACCTTTCGCAAGGAATTGACCTGAGTGGCATTGAAGTGATAGAGAACGACCGTCTGTTTATTCTACGTGCCAAGAACGACGTGAAGGCACAAGCCTCTAAACTTTTGGACCAAGGAATTGCTTCGCTGGTAAGTCTGCCGTGTATGTTTGACGTGGGATGAAGGTATGACTGATAGAACAGGCGGGTTTTCTTGGAAACCCAAGGTCTGGGTATTTCGGTGGTTTCGTTTTCGGCGAATCGGAATTTGGTAAAATGTTTTCCATGTGCTGTACGCCTAAAACGTTTGTATGTTGCCCCATTTATATTTCATTTCAGCGCATATCACTGTTCTGCAGTACCAAATTAGTCCGGGCGTGCAAAAGCTCTTAGCAAAGGCTTGATAGTTTAACCTACGGTGGGATTCGAACCCGCGTTTTACGCTTCCGTCTTAGGTTAACACAGATGCACGACTGATGGTTTTAAATAGTCTCAATAAGAAGATAGCCAGTACTTGGGTGTAAAACATTTTCTACGTTTCGACGAACGCTAGGAATAAAACGTAGAAATGGTTTTGCACGCCACTGTATCTTGTTATTTTGAGCTTAGCATATGTTTCACGTTTTCACATTTCGGGCTAGCTTGCTTTCGAACTTAAGTAAAAAAACCCGAAGACCAAACCCCTAGCGTCCATTGACGTCACAACTACCGCGTCACAATGAGCATTGTTTGCTCACAAATACAGCAGGTAAACAACGTGGGGTCTTAAGGTTGTCTACTAAGACAGGGGTGCACAACCTTTCAGCTATTGCCGGCCGCATCACAGACTTTATTTTACTAACGGCCGCCAGTATAAGTTATTTTTTAGAATTACATAATGTGACAAATGGGTTTATCTGGATTTTCCATCATGTTAGAATGGGGTTTTATACCATTTTGTCGTAAGACTGAAGAGATCTTTCAAACAACAAAAACATCTTATTAAAACCCCAAATTTGTCACACTGTGACCCAAGATTGTCTTTGGTGACGTCACACAACGTATGTTAGGTCACTAAGATCTTTTTAACCCCTTCCCTAGTTCCAATTAAGCACAGGAAAAGCTAATGCGCGATTTGTCGTTGGATTGTTCGGTTAATTGCTTCTATTCACCGCTCTACGAATTCCCAAACACATCTTCCTAAAATATCTTTCTTGAGCGAGGTTTTCTAAGCCTGTATGTGCGAATTACCTGCCTTTACGTGTGCGTCGTGTTTAGAACAATGCGCGATTTACGTAGGTTGTTGTGCAGGAATATTTGACCTATAGAGAAGTGTTATGGAACCGGGATGCCTTTTGCAAGGTGTGCCGCGATCAATTTACTAGAATTGTTTTTTCCAATAATANACTGCCAAAACTGCGTTGTTTTCACAACTTGTATTCGAAAAGTCCAACAAAACAAGATTAATTTGAAAGAGAATGACGGCATTAGATGTTAAGGCCAAAAATTGTCTGTTTTGTTGTATATTCTCTCAACGCTTCAAAAACGTTGCAGGTTTCATGCTGTAACTGGAGAGGTAAATTTTGTAACTGGCTTGTTGTGCCTTGTTTTCTTTGTAACTACTAAACCGGAAAATACAAAGTACAAGTGTAATTAAATAAGCAGAGAAGGTTCGGACAGGATACGGTGTGGAAAAGATTACCTACCGTGGTGTTCGAACCCACAACCCTTACAAGTTCTTACACAATTTCCCGGTAAAAGCGATTGTTTAGAGAAACAAAAGCGGTCGAGTCGGGATTAGAACCGCCGACCGTATGAATACCGGCAAAGGCGACAACGAGACCACCTAATTCTGCTCTTGACCGGTTTAGCCTTTTTTTATTCCCCCTGATTAAACTTCACACTATTTAGGTCCGGGAAAAGCGGGGGGAATCCCCACACCCGGGAACAGTGCCATGTTTCGTGCGAGCTTGTGGAACAACATGGAGACGCTGATCGACCAAATCACCAGCGTCTGCAGTCAGGTGGGAAACCTATTAGTTATGGAACTACAGCAGTAAAAGCCATTCATGTAATAATATTGTCTATTACAATGCTCCGCAGACTGCGGCACACCAAGCATCGTCTCATGGCGCATCAGTGTGTCGCGACATACCGGTTACGAAGTACTGTTCTATCACATAATATTGCCTGTCATATTGTTTTCTACGTGTAACGCGAGTTTGTTTGCACGTTTTTGTCGAGAAAGAGTTCTTCGAATTTCCTTAAATTTTCACACATGATAGATGGGTATCCCCCCCCCCCCCCCCCCCCCCCCCCACCCCAGTTCACCCATCGGTTCACCCACAGGCCCCCAAACCGCGAATTTTCAAAACAGCAATATTTAACAAAGTAAGTCACCAAAAGTTTTCGATTTTATTATTTGGTACAATGCAAGTATTTTGTGATTTTAGGTTGGTTTTCAAACTAGATTTGTGTGGTCAAGCGATAAAAAAACGTTTTTAAAAACGTTAAAAAATTTTTTTTTATGTTTTGAAGGATTTTTTTAAATACTTAACGGTTAGTTGCACAAAGCGTGCTCGGAACCAGAATTAGTAAGGTTTTGTGAATTAACCGTTTTGTCTAGTGCGCAATTACCACTCCAGCACAAGAAATCGATTTAATTTTGTCACGAATTTTTGATCAATAATAATCCTTTCGTAATGTGACGAGGCTTTCTCTTTTTTCCATTGTGCCACACCACATGGCGTGAAATCCATGAAGTGTTTGCTCTCTAATTACAAACAAACGTCACAAACCTCATGGTATTGATTTCTTCCTCTTGCTGCCACTTCGTCGCGCTGATTGAAATTTGTGTACACTTTTCCAATCAACACCTATTCGGCTTATATTGTGAATAGGGATCAGATGACGTTATCGACATGAAAAATCGTATTTGCTGGGGCAAAATCAAAGCCAAATCCGATACTTTATCGTGGGCGATAATTGAAATCAGATTTGCCCCTTTTTGTGTGTGTTTTTTCCGTTGTGAATATTTGCTTTCTTTAGAAACCACCATTTGTCACCGAACTCTTATATTTAAATGAAAGGATTTTAGTATCTGAATAAATGTTCAAAATTAGTTGCCGGCATACTCTATCAACATTAAAGATTTACTCCCTTTACACAGAAAAAAACACAGAGAAATAAAAAAAACATAGGTGCGGTCCATACTAACACAGGGGGTCGCAAACTCAAATGTCCCCAGCGACCAAACTATATTAGAAACCAACTTACAAAGGAGACAATGTCATACTGCAGTGAAGCAACACAAAAGCAGATCCTTATCAGAAAAGGTTACAGCCTTTTCCCCTAAAACCCTCAGCGTCCATTTTTAGCTTCTTGTACATTGGAATAAGTTTATTTCGTTGGCTCGCTGGCGGATCACTTTAATCGGCCCCAGGAAAAATAAACGACTTTAAATTGGAAAATGCGTATTTGAGCCTCCTGTATTCAAACATATTAATCTTTATGAGAGGTCGGCAACAACAATTTGTTGTACAAGACTTGAACAGGACTACTTCGATATAAAGCATTAAAAAATTATTTTGACTCGCTCATAAAACCCTTAATTATTTGATTTATATTTCAGATGGTTCATTTGCATAAAGTACTGATGAAAAAGCGTGACCCTATCACTCACACGTTATTTATAGACGAACTCAGAAAGGTAAGTGTCTGATGCATGTGGGGTGTGTTCCTTAAACACTTGGGTAATCTCTCTGCACACTGTGTATTGAATTCCCAGCCAGTGTATAGCCTCATCCACTTAACAATATCCGTGACATTTGTTTCCCTTCTTAGCCATTTCTGTTTAGACCAAATGTCAATTTACCAAAATGTAATTTATCTTTTTAGCTAGTTTTGCCATACTCGATATAAAACAGTGCTATTTTTCAGCTTGAGCTAATTACCCAACCGCTGATCTTAACCAACGGGACTGTGGTACACAACATTTATGGTTGAACGTAGGGACGATATAGAATTTCGAATTGAAAAGTATTCGAATGTAAAACTGCGATTTTTCTCGGGTATTTGGAATCGAAAATAAACCCTTCGTTTGTACTGGGGTGAAAAGCATTTAACCCAAGCAAGTTTACTTCATCATGTCAGAATTTTGTTTACAGAAGAATACAAAACTTAATTTGTTGGTGTTATTAAATTTAACAGTTGTAAAACCTGCAATTAGTAACAAAAGTTATTGAAAAACTATGTCCTTGGAAAGGTATTTTTTTAGGTTTTGTAATAATCGAAAGAATAGGATTCGGAATCCTAGACTGGAAAAATAATTATTCTATGATATTCTAGAATTCCCCATTACTCCATTATTGTTCACGCCCAAATGCACAGCGTATTGTAACAACATATTGAAAGCAAAATTTCGTTGTAACTCTTGTCAAACTTAATGAACTGCCTTTTTACCCTATACCACCGTGGTTCTAAAAACAATTCGTCGCGACATCCTTGTGCGTTATTTTTTCAAGGGCGTCGCACAATATTTCCATATCGTAGCTATTTGTTTTAATATCAATAAATACAACTTTGATAATAAACGTCTTTATTAAATTCTTATCGCTGGTGCGTCGAAAGTCCAACTAATTTTTCCAAACGCGTCGCAAAATAATTCCGTTTCGTAGCTATTTGTTTTTGCATCAAAAAATACAACTTTTGATAATAAGCGTCTTTATTAAATTCTTATCGCTGGTCCGTCGAAAGTCCAACCAACTTTTTCAAAGGCGTCGCATCGAAAAAGGTTTGAGAAACTCTCTGCCCTTGATGGCGTCACACGTCAATCAAACCAGCCCTGGTTATTCGCTTGATGTTGCACCGTCAGTGGTGGTTGCTCTGTTATTGAAACTTCATGGTTTTGTTGACAGAGCGACGGTGACTTCTGCTTCGTGAAAACCTTCTGGGAATTTCTGATACAGACTTTAGATGAAGAACTCTTACAGAGTTCAAGGGGTAAATTATGTGTTTTTTTTGTGTAAATGTGGCTCCGCAAAACGACTGGCATGAATTTTTTTAACGGTTTTTTTGCGCGTTGTGCGTTTTTCGTCAAAATCCAACGATGCAGTTGGGTGCCGCTTTGGTTGTAATCGACTAGCTATAAAAAATACAACACGTGATAATTTCTCCAAATTTTGCTCCAAGCCTTATGTGTAAAAAAAACATTTTCTACGTTTTATTGGAGTCATTCCTGATAATGACAACAGCGTTTTTCGAAACGTAGAAAATGTTTTACACACAAGACGTTTATCTAAGTGATACCTAAAATTTATGTAATGGAAGTACGTTACGTGCATTCCACGCAACACTTGCCGTCACTATACCTCCCCCTTGTCAATTCCAGCTTCGAATTATGTCA
>QXVZ01021741.1:0-17131 GCA_008931825.1 Phallusia fumigata | reverse complement strand
AGAAGCAGGCTACGTCATTTGAGCATGCAAACGACAGAGGTAGAGTGATCGGGAAATAATTTTATGAAGTGTCATGTTTATTGCTGGTATTTGTTAATGCTTGTTTGCGCAAGTTGAGCAGTGTGCTGTGTTTGTATATCATAGATAATGCTAAAATGCATTTGAAACTCGTTTGTTGGATTGGCCAATAAAACTGCACAAAAATTAAGTTTTGAACAACACAGTTTTGTTATTTTTAGGCTCCCAATGAATTTTAAAAGTTACTCGTAAACTGCTTTTTTAAAAAAAGGGTGTAATAAATGTGTGCCACAGTCACTCGCTACAGCGAAAACACATCAATCATTTCAAAATACTACAGTGTCGTGAATTTGTGCGCTCTTCGCTTCGCTCGGTTTGCTTGATTGACTTGGTTTAAAAAAGTTTAGTTGCTGTCCTTATATGTTATGAGTAGCACAGTTTATTTGTTATTCACTGATGTGCGCAAAACAAATGTAGGTTGACAAACACTTAAACACAGGGAGTTGTAAGTTATTGGCTGTTTTTTTGAGAATTTTTTTTCTGCTCGGTGCGCTTTTCAAATGTAAAGTGTTCTTTTTCTACACTTGTGAGCTCCAAAAACTAGTATGTAACTACTGTATCAGTAATTAAGTATATATTAATTGCAAACAGATATTTTTGTAAACAATAACACTAAAAAGACTGTAAAAAATGAAATATAGTTTGTAACTTGTGACGGCTCATTTTATAAATAATGTTTTTAAAAAAATGTTAACAAAATGTCAATGTCAAGGAAATGTCAATGCCAAGGTTTCAATTCCAGACCACTCAACTAGAACTTTTCTCTCTGAAGATACCTGTTTGCATGAATTTATGTGTAGTAGAAAACAACTGTTTAAACTTTCATACAAACTATTGACGAGCAAAGGGGGATGAGTCTAAGTATTAGAGTATTGGAATTTGAATGTAGGCATGGGCGTCCATTTTGCAGCAAATATTTTCTGGGTAGGGTGGTAAAATGATCAAATTTTTCTGGGTAGGGTGGTAAAATGATCAAATCCAAGCGGTGTGATCAAATTACACATGGTACGCCTGGTGGTTCATATGTTATCAGTGCAATAGCACAAGAAACACGCAAAATGGGATTCCTCCCTTATTGTTTTACGACGAAAAAAAACTTGCATCACTCGCCTCACCTGTGTTTGGTGTAAACAAATCTTCAGAAAATCCTAGGGTCCGCGTAAGCAACATGTGTTTTGAAAGCAAGAATATAATAATGAATCAACAGGGCCTTTGTTACTTGACTTCCAATTATACAAGAAATACTGAAGATATGTTTTTACTGTCTGTAACAAATACATCCAAAAGATTTCAGCAGAACTTGTTGACACTGGTCATGTACATGAGTGACAAACCAGGGACATATTTTTGGTTACCCACAAAGTACAATTGCATTGTGCAGTCAGAGTGTTTAATAAACACAATATTCTAGTCAAGCTCTTTGATTTGACTATTCATAGCGTTTTTTGCAGCATTATAATGTTGCCTTAACCTTTTGCTGTTCTTTTACAGATACATGCTGTAAATGTGTACAAAAATGTGTTAGACTTTTACAAGTTTTGACTTTGCAAAGGCCGAAATATTGCAAGCAGGTGGTGTTCAAGGCATTTTTTAATTATTTGTTGACACTTCTGATATAATATGGACAAGATACGAGTTCAGTTCAGAAAGCTAAGAGGTAAGATGGTAATTCCTTTGATGTCAGACTTAAAATCAGTCTGTGTTTTTGAAGGTGGATTTGTTGTCATGCATGCTAGCAGTTCTCTGTGTGCTTGTAACTGTGCCTTTTTAAATGTTGAATTTCGATTAAATTCCTCTATTGTTCATGACCTTAATTTACAGAATACAAAGTTTTTGATAGAGTTTAGTTAAAGAAATAATGAAGTCAGTAATTATTGTATTTAAACTTACATGGTATTTATTAAAATTGGCTTAAATATAAGTGTTTGGCACTATTTAAAATCCTGCTGACATGAGAAATCTCCACTATCTCAAAAAAGTTGTAAGATAGGTTAAAAAAATTGGCATTTTGTGACCCCGGCCAAGTTATCCCCACAGTAACATGTCAAACAAATAACAAGTAATGGCCTGTCTGTATCATGTAGTGGGAAGTGTAAAGCTTGTCAGAAGCATGTCGAACAAAGAATTAGCTGTAACTTTTAACACATGATGGAGCATGTATCCCCTCATCATTCGTTAGCTTGCATGACACGCCATAATGACTCTCTATTGATTTTCTGCTTGCTGCATGTAACACCTATCCAGTTACAAGGAAGCAAAGTAGTGTAAATTACTCATTTGTCAACAAGAAAACAGTTTGTGAGATGAGTAAAGTGTGCAGTTTAGTATTTGTCAAGGCCACTTGCCTCAACCACACTGCTACAGCTTAGATTATTTAATCGTTGAAGGGTGTTTTAGCATTGTAATGTTATCCTAATGTAGGCCCATGTAGTAAGACCAAAACAAGTCCAAAACATTAGTTTTTAAGCTAAAAGGGTGGTGAACAACGAGTTGTTTTTGTGTTTCAAGGGGTTTTAGTTAAACTGTGAAATGTGATGTGGTGGATAAGATCGTTGCATGTGGTCGCCAACATTTCGTGAAATTGTAGATGTGGAAGTCTGAAGTCATGTAGTGTACGCTGGTACAGTTTTTCATCGAGGAGTACTCATTATAGGCAGCAGCAGATATTTGGCACAGCTGATTAGTTATGGAGGATCCGATTGAGTTAGAGATCATCATGCCTTCAAACAGCGTAGCCCCCACTCCAAGTCGAGTGAAGCCAAATCAAGGCAAGTAGCTTGATTTTGTTTTTTTGTTTTAATCAATGATTTTGTTTTTATTTTTGACAAAACTAGCCTGATAATTTAGTTATGCATTGATTTTTCCAACCCGATTGGTCATTTTTGATATCCGTTCTTATACTTTTATTCTGTTAGTAACATTTCTCACTTTGTTGCAAAAATTGTGGTTCTTAACCTGTCTGGTTTGAAATCTAACTGTTTTTTCCACTAAAAAGGATAAAAACTAAAACTTCCATTGTCGGCCTCATTGAATGTTTCACTGTAGATTTTTCGGAAGCTATAGACCCTCATAAAGGGCCATGTTGTTTTCAGCCAATTTTTTTGTGTAATTTTCTCTAGTTTTCTGAAATGCTAAGGTGTATATGCACTGTTGGCAAAAATGTATCATACAAAAAACTCAAAAACCTGGCAATTCAGAGAAACCCACTTGATTAAACTTCCTGAAGCAGTAGTGCATGTTTTTGTATACCCGCACTTAGCACTGGTGTAAAAAGACAATGCAAAACTCTGTGTTCAGTAGGATGCTGTGCAGTGTTAACTTGTTATATAACCAACGAAGAGTGTCGTTTGCAATGTACACATCTAATGCTTTTAATAACAATACCACATGTGTTTTTGTACACTTTCTGTAGTAACAAATTAACAGTGTTTATCCACTTAGTCATTGTTTCTCAAACATGAGTCAGCAGACTAAAATCAGTCCTTTAAATTTTCAATCAGTCCTCTACACCAAAATTCTGTCACTTTTTCTTATTATTATCGCTTGTTATGTATACCCTTTTGTTACACAATACTGCCTTTCAGCAGTGCAGCGATAAATGTTAATTTACTGTTAAATGTATTGTTTGCAATATTTTACATTTTCGTCACGCCAGCGAANAAATGTCATTTTTCACACACTAAATGACTATTTTCATCCACACTCATCACACACACACTAAAATGTAATCCAAGGACACGGATGCACCGTGGTATGTCTTATGCATAAGGATGAAAATAGACGTAAGGGTTTCAGTTCCATTCTTTTCAAATCCTTTTCAATGTTGCTTTGTTGCAGCCTAATATATGTTGACTAAAGACAATTTGTTGCGGCGTTTCGAAACTTAACAAAAACAACAAAGTATCATTGCAGTGCAATGATGACTTGTTCCTAAACAAATGAAAGTTTTAGGTCATAAGTGTCACTTCTTGCCATGGTAAAGTCAAAAAATATTTGCACTTTGTTTTGCTTTGACACCTTGACAGTTCAACTTGTTTCAAAGCAACTAATAACTAAAAAGTTTGGTAAAATATCAATTTTTTAATGAATCCCTTTCTCTTACATGTTTTCACACAGCTAAAGAGTTTACATCAATGCACGGCCGCGATTACATGTACTTTAATATACATCGGCACAGCTTCACTAAAAAGTATCTGCAGTCATACAGCCGCAGGTTAAGCACCTTTGGGATATTGTGATCCACATAATTGGTCGAGCACCAAGCATCCAATGACAATNCTTTCAGCAGTGCAGCGATAAATGTTAATTTACTGTTAAATGTATTGTTTGCAATATTTTACATTTTCGTCACGCCAGCGAATGGTTTAGCTGAGGCACAAATAGTTAATGCCCCAAAAACATTGAGAAACACTGCACTAAGCAGTTCAACATATGGTGGCTTGCATTTTGGTGCATGTTGCAAATGGGTGACAATATTAAACCCGGAGCTTAAAGACATGCTCCATACAATACTATACCCTTGCTTAAACTTAATGTTTTGATCCTAAATTTAAAATAACAAAGTTCTGTCAAATGCATTGCAAACAAATTGTGCCAAAGGACAACATATTGTAAACCATATTACACCCTTTATTAAGATTTGCACCAACATAAGCCATTTTACCAGTTTTTTTTTACAAATACCTGACGATCTACAGGGGAATCTTCATCAACACAGGAAGATTTGGGCACTCGGACATTTCGTTTCAATGATCCTATGGTGCCGCAGAAGTTTCTACATAATGAAATAAGGTAAAACAGTTTGTGGATGGAATGATCCTGGTTGTCAATGCAGAATATATACTATTACATGCGTACAAAATCAATTAATAAACAGGCTTTTACAATTCAGAGCTGCTTTAAATATTATGACTTTGTAAGATAAATGATTAACTTTTGCTGTAAACAAGTTTTTTTCCCTTTTATGTAGAAATCTCTGTCAAATTTCAATATATTTTTCAGCACTGGAAAATACAACTTTCTTACATTCCTGCCTTTGTTTCTCTTCGAACAGTTCAGAAAAGCGTTCAACATCTTTTTCCTTATTATTTGTGTGTTGCAGGTATAGAAAAAAGTCTCAAACCAATTTGTTTAACTTGTGTATTGGACACTTGAAATTAATAGATGAACTAATGCCAGAATGAAATGTATTTGGCATTTGGACGTAATAAATAAGTGTATGGACGTATGTATCTTATACCTAAACTCAAAACAATATTGAATGTTTTTGCAAAGCCGTAACAATTTATCATTCGGCTAAGCAATGTCACATATACTTCCTGTTTTATGAGTGTTGTTGAAAGGCAAAGTACAGATGGTTGTATATATTGTTTCAGCAAATCCCAGGAGTTTCGCCTACCGGCCAGTACACAACCATCGTTCCACTCACATTTATTTTGCTCGTTGCTGCACTTAAGGAAATCATAGAAGATTATGTAAGTTTTAAAAGAAAGTGTCTCAAATCGTTTTAGGAAATCAAAAACAACTGAATCTTTAATGATTATGCTCATGAAAAAATATTTGCATTAAAACTTATTATTTTACTTTTTGGAGAGTTGGGTTTATTTTATGCTGTGGGAAGGTAGTCTGAGCTGGGATTAGAACCCACAACCTTGCAATAAGAAGGTTGTCACATATCCACACAATGGTGCTGGTGGTTGACAATATATCGAAAACGATGAAGTGAAAAACTTTGTTTTGTTAATGTTCCACAGCAGGTTTTGCTGAGTAAAAACGATACAGCTGGTGGGAATTTTGTTGTGCGATATGTATGTAATACTTTCGTCATTCACTTAGAAACGTCACAAAGCAGATGATGCAGTGAACAACAGAAAAGTCGAAGTCTTTAGGGATGGAAAATTTCAAGAGATAACGTGGACACAGGTTAGTTGGTGTTAAAAAATATTTAGTAAATTTTTCGAGCTTTAAAAAATAAAAAATTGTTTTGTCCTACTACATATTTAAGTTTTGCCCAAACAACACAAAAGTGAACACACCTGTAAACCACAAAGCAAAACGGATCCATGTTGAAAATGCTTAGTGACATTATAAATTATTTAGCATTTCAGCCACGGTTTTAAACCAGCTAAAGCTTTATTAAATTGAATTATAGTTTGCATTCACATGGAAAAAAGAACTCTGTAAATGCTTTGTTTATCGGCTGTGTAACTGTTGAAAGCTGAAAAACAATTTCCATCTACCGTTATATTGTTCGTTAAGCAGGGTATTTGCACATATGCTGACCTACAATTAATTTATCTTATATTTGTCAGTTTTTTCAAATGTAAAGTATATTGCTTTATAACCTTTGGTTGCATAAACATGCTTTCACCTGAATTGTTTTTTTCATTTCTTTTATCTGTCTAACACCAGTTTGTTTCTCCCTTTTGGTCAAGAAAAAGTGGTTCGAATTTCTTTTTTTTTTGCTGGAACTTTTAAACCCAGTTGACATTTCATTTACTCACAGGCCACCAAAACATGGAATTTTAAAACAGTACAATTTAAATTTACACACAATAGGAAACCGTCTTTATTGCACTAAATATGTGTCAGGCAAAGTGGTACAACATTTACAACATAGCAACTTTGCATTTACCAAAATTATTTTGTCTGGCAGGTGTTGGTCGGTGATATAGTGAAGGTGGTGAATGGTCACTTCTTTCCTGCAGACCTCGTCTTATTTTCATCAAGCGAGCCTCAAGCGATGTGTTACATCGAAACCGCTAACCTAGATGGTGAAACAAATCTAAAAATTAGACAGGTAATTTTAACCATACAATATGTATTAGCAAAAAATGTGCTTTGTCTATGGCAACTCTGTGATAGATCATTTGTTTGCCAACATTTTTACAAACAAGCTTTGTTGCAAACATCGTTGTCACAGAAAGTGATATTTTTTGTCACGCTGAAATGATACATCTGTTTCATGTGTCATGTTGAAATAATGGCTTGACACTTTTTATCCAGCATCTGTGCATAGTAAATTATTTATCACCTTAACTATTCCCATGCTGGAGTGTTTGTATTATTGAAACCACAATGACTTTTAAACACAAGCATTTCTGGGACTGAGGAAAAATAAACATTCCAATGATGTGACCTGTTTTCCTCTGCTCAACCAACTGTAAAATTGTTTTCTTTCCACTCCATTTCATAGAAACACCTTCATATGTTTGGTGTTTGTTTGTTGCTAAAGCACATTTGTTTCAAGTCATAATTAACCCCCATTAGTTGAGAGTGTTTTTTGTTATTATTACCCAAATCTCTCATCCTAATTTTTATGCCGCAAACAAATTACAGGTATAATAGTATGATTTTTAATAGTATTATTTTCCACATGATAAATAAGCAGCAAAAAAGGACAGTACAGATTTTACCATTAACAATAGTCCCCAAATATAGTCTTCAACTTCATGCTTTATTTATTGTACTCATATGAGGTATTGTCGCCCATATGTATGCGGAGGCATAAACTGCTGCATTAGCAAGGTGTGGGTGTGCAGCGATTTCCTGATGTCACTACTAACTTCAGCGGAAAAGTGTTGTCCTGTTCCTCTAACATTTTTTTACATTTTTTGCAACTCACAGTTGTTTGCATAGCAGTTTTATGTACAAACACAATGCACGGCAAACATTAACAAAATTGTCTTGTGCCATTAGGAGACTGACCACTGCCTGTTTGGATTCGGTCCCATGCACAAGGCAGATTTATTACTGGTTACAATAAAAATTGGCTCAGATTAAACAACATTTTATAGTTGTTTGTTATACAGCTTTATTGAAAGTCCACCCTTTTCAGTGCATCTGTTTCATTTGGTTTTGATTACCTAAACCTGCGTCTGTTTGAAACCTGTACATATAAACATTGTGCCCATACATATATACATAATTTGATTGTTTCTAGGATTGGATATATTGGATGCCATGATATGTGTAAAGTGGACATGTATATTAAACAACAACCCTCTTTTGCACCTAAGCCCTGAAAGTTTTTTTTTCAGTCACAGAAAAGTTGTCTTGCTGGTCTGCAATCATGGTCCACAAAACAGGTTGTGCTACATCTTTTTATGCAAGTGTCTTTTTGCAGGGACTCTCTGCTACCAGTATGTGGCAACAGAGCAGTCAACTGAATTCTGTGAGGGGAGAAATCGAGTGCGAAGCTCCCAATCGTCACTTGTACGACTTCACTGGGAATATCAAACTCGACGGCAATGCTGAAAGGTGTGTTGGTTTTTCTGTAACAAAGATTTTTCATCAGTAAAGCCGCATTAGGAATTGAAATAAGTTTATTGCACTGTATTGCCTAACTTAGGTTCAAACCGAAACAGAATATTAAGCAGTTATAAATTTGGCCGAATCAATGGAATTTTTTGTGACGTCACTTGAATCTGCTTTTGATATAATCACATAAATTCTGGCAAAGCAAAACAGTGGTGCTACAACAGAATTATTACGTTGCATTATCATCTTAGTTCTGTGGGTTTAAAGTTGCCTCGGCCATTGTTACCAGCTTCCAATAAAATGACCGATAAAGTTTGCCAGGAGTGGACAAAACGGTAACGCCCACAAACAGCAGCTAAAATACCATCTAACAGTTTTATTGTTATGTGATTAAACGTCAGGTTTTCGTTGAATTGTAACAAATTATTCAGCCAAATAAATTCAACAAACCAAACCTTCATTACATCACTAGCTGTTTACACTGTAGGCCAAAACTAAAATTTGCAATACATGTCTTGGAGCAATCTGGTAGAGCCGAAAATCACAGTCCCAAATTTCCCAAAATGAAACTAAAATGAACAGAACTGCAATGACACATATAGCTAGCTAGTAGACTTTCAACACATTTGGTCATAGTTCTGGACAAAATAACCAAAACAAAAAAACAGTATTTTAAGATGGAAAAATGCTTGTATACATATAAAGCCTAAAACGGTGAAATTCTTGTGGTCCAAATAGGAGCGGTTGAGAAATTTGTAAGCAAAGACCAACTGTGATTTCTTATGTCTTCATATCATTTCCTGTTTTTATGTCTTGAGGATACAATATTGTCGGCCGATATCCTGATAAAGCATTGTTCTTTCTTTCACTAGTTTAATTCCCTTAACTTATATGCATTTCACCATATGCCAACATGGCAATAACAGACTGCAGGGCTACTGCAACAACTTAATCCAAATATTATGCAGTCTTCCCAATAAATCTTCTGTGTTTTCTTAGCGCAATGGTTTTCCTACTGTGTGTGTTGCAAAACATTACTTTTAGCAGTGTGTCACTCTTATCAAGTGTCACATCTAATCTTTCAAGGGATTTAGAACCTTGTTTTGATCTTATTTGTGACCATGACATCAAAGTTGCAAAATTAATCTCTAGTAATCTTTTGGGTTTTTAGCCTTTGAAGTGTGCAAGCTGAAAAAGGTTTAGGGACCATTGGTCTTAGTGCTTTAATATACTGGACATTGTTTGAGTCATGTGCTTAAATTCAACATAAGATAAGACATGGTTTAGTGACCCATTACCAGTTTAATTTGCCTTTTAGTGACTCGAAACATTCATTAAGTCTGAGCATTGCCCCCAAGTTTGGCATTAGACATTGTTAAATTTTTCATTGCCTCGTCAGTTTCCTTTTCATGTTTTAAAATTTGGTCATAGCCATGTGCCTAAAGTCATCTTAACATCAGACGCTGTTACCTTTCTCATCACCAGGTCGATTCCCCTCGGACCAGAGCAAATGCTCTTGAGAGGAGCCATGCTGCGAAATACACAGTGGATATACGGAATAGTGGTTTACACAGGACATGAATCAAAACTAATGAAAAACGCTAAGCGTGCACCACTTAAGATGTCCAACGTGGATAGAACGACCAATATGCAGGTGCTTCATGTGGTTAATAGTTTCCAAAACACTTTGAATTTGTCAGGTTTGAAAATAGTTCATTTTATCTTGTACACTTTGAAATTCAAGTTGTTTCACATAAACCAAGCATAATTTTCCACTTTTTCTTTGAACACTCTTGCATGCTGCATTGTTGCAAATAAAAGATAAAATTTAATTTTTTTGAAAAATGAATACAATGGTTTGGCCCTTAAAAAAATCTTTATTTTTTTACACCCAATCTTTCATTCAATAAAGTGATCATTTTCTATTTCATAGATCTGGTTTTTAATGACAGTTCTCATCGTGATATCGCTTGCCTCGTCAATTGGCAGCGAGATATGGAAAAACCAGCAACCCAATCGTTGGTACATATACGGCGACGGTATGTCAAAATGTCAACCTTAAAATAGGATTTCAACCAATGTTGGACTTTGTCCTGGGTTTTATTTCTACTTTCTGTTTGCCTTTAATACTGAAATGCCTTACATATGTGATAAATAATGTAGATGTTTACACATAATTTGCTCATATTTTGACAAATTAAAAACGCCTTTGAAATTTTGAATACAAATGCAAAACTATTTTGGGCAAAAATTTTAACCTAATGTATGCTATAATACCAGATTTAAATTATGTGTATTCAAGGGCCATTGTTCCACAATCTCACAACATTACTTTACATTTTGTTTGTTTGTTTTAGGTGCTGGTGCAAAGGGCTTCTTTATGGAGCTCCTCACATTTATCATTTTGTACAACAACCTCGTTCCGATCTCACTACTAGTTACCCTGGAAGTGGTGAAGTTTATTCAGGCCATCTTTATTAATAATGTAAGTGGCACTCAAGTTTTCGTAGCACTTGACAGTCACCTTTTGAATGTCATCTTCTAAAACCTGAGGACTAAGAGGCTAACCCTTTTTGCTGCTAATATTGTTCAACAGCTTGTTTTGTGTAAAATAATGGCAAAAGGGCCAAAACTGAAATTGTTTGGTTTGGTCTGACGTGATGCCTGTATTATGATTTCTAACATGCAGGAAATGACAATAGATGTTAATTGTTTCCAAGTTTTAACCATTCGAGAAATTCTAAAAATAGTAGAGGTAATATGTGAGAGAAAATTCACCAACTAAGGAAGAAAGAATTTGTTGATTTTTGCGTTGTAACTTAGAACTATTATGTTTACACTTTTGCTCATTGGTATATGACAAGGGTGCACAACCTTTTTTCTTTTGCCAGCCACATCACAGACATTATGTTGCTCACAGCTGCCACATAGGTGCAGAGTTAAATAAATGTCATTTTTCACACACTAAATGACTATTTTCATCCACACTCATCACACACACACTAAAATGTAATCCAAGGACACGGATGCACCGTGGTATGTCTTATGCATAAGGATGAAAATAGACGTAAGGGTTTCAGTTCCATTCTTTTCAAATCCTTTTCAATGTTGCTTTGTTGCAGCCTAATATATGTTGACTAAAGACAATTTGTTGCGGCGTTTCGAAACTTAACAAAAACAACAAAGTATCATTGCAGTGCAATGATGACTTGTTCCTAAACAAATGAAAGTTTTAGGTCATAAGTGTCACTTCTTGCCATGGTAAAGTCAAAAAATATTTGCACTTTGTTTTGCTTTGACACCTTGACAGTTCAACTTGTTTCAAAGCAACTAATAACTAAAAAGTTTGGTAAAATATCAATTTTTTAATGAATCCCTTTTTCTTACATGTTTTCACACAGCTAAAGAGTTTACATCAATGCACGGCCGCGATTACATGTACTTTAATATACATCGGTACAGCTTCACTAAAAAAGTATGTGCAGTCATACGGCCGCAGGTTATGCACCTCTGGGATATTGTGATCCACAGATTTGGTCGAGCACCAAGCATCCAATGACAATGCTCTGTAATGAATACTTTGGGAATGATTTTACTCGTACCATCCCTGGTTAATAATGCAAGCTTCACTAAGAAATACATTATGCCATCGATATTGAATAATTCATAAATTGATGCCATGATTGGGTGTAATCACCCATGCAACATAGTTATGAATATTTCAGTAGCGTAACATAAGGTTATTGCTCAGTGAACATGGGAATATAATATGATGGTAATGGTATCTTGATACTTTTTGGCAATTAAAAAAATGCCCTTATAAAACAAGTGTTACCTAACTGCTGTGTCAGGTAAAAAAGAACTAGATGAAAGTTCATTCAAATTCACTTCAATATTTCGTACATTTTTTACCAAAGTAAACTAGTTTATATGCATCAAAGGCAAAAGCAAGTCTTTTACCAAACTTTGTGCAATTATGCATGCGATTTATCATTTAAAAATGTATGTGTTGTCTAAAAAAAGGTCCAAAAACTATTTCCAATACAACTATGCTGTGGAGAGTAGTTTGTTTGGAAACTCAATGCAGACAAGCAAAGCATTCTATGTGATAATTATTGATGCATAAATGAGCTAGAGAATTTATTATCGGGCCAATTAGTGTCACATGTGCAACTCATTATGACATCACTACACATGGCTTAAAATATGTAACCTTCAAATCCAGTCGGCCTCAATCTTGTTGGAGGCACTGAACCCTGCAAGTTTTGTACATAGGATTCACACATACATACCCTTACTGAACCCATTGATAGAACTCAGTTTTGAAAGCACAGTTCTAAGCCCAAATTCTGCATTGTTGCATATTTCTTGTTTAACTTACATTGGTTTGTCTCAGATAGGGAAGATTTGATGAGGACCAGATAATATATATTCCAAATTTAGATGCTTTTGATCAGTTTTAACTTATTTTGAGCTGTTGAAAATATTTTTCTACCTTTTTTGTCATTCTCTGCATTTTTTTAACAGATACATTTTAATTTTATGATCATTTTTTGTTTCAAATTGACCAGCTGATTTTTTTCCTCAGGACTTGGAAATGTATTACGCTCCCACCGACACGCCTGCGATGGCTCGTACATCCAATCTCAATGAGGAACTTGGCCAAGTAAAATACATATTTTCGGATAAAACTGGAACACTCACACAGAATCTCATGGAATTCAAGCTGTGTTCTATAGCTGGGGTCAAATATGGGTAAGTTAACCTATTCACACCAAAGCAGCTTGAGAATATTTAAGACAAAACCAGGCAGGGTACTCCACACTAAATTGCATAAAAGTTAAGTTTAATGAGCCACAATACAAGAAATATAGAGACTAATTTATTTGTACACATGTTTATGCAACAAAACTTAATACCCTACTATGACATTTTAAATACTCTAGTAAAAACATGTTTTTGTACATTTTACTAAATGTTATTGCCAAAAAATGGATGCGGTACATAGAGCTGAATACATAAAGCAAAAACCAACTTGTGATACCCAAGCTGCATTTTAGTTACCCCCTAGTGACATGTTGAACATATGTTTGTATTCATAGGATGCAGTTTAGTATGACTGTTATTTAGGATGTACAAAGCTTGAACTGTGTTAGTGTCTTTTAAGTCTAATTAGAAAACGAAGTTGAACCACATCAATCTGCCATGCTGCATTGCTGGTGGCCAAGTATTGAATAGACCATAAATTCAAATTGCATTGCTTTTTTTTACAATCACATACCTCTTTTCATGTGTATACCTAAATTGTAACAGATTTTTGTGGCACACTATTCTGGTGGTTATTGGTGAACTTGGCTGTGGTTTGCAGCTTTCAAATATTGTTTTTTGTTATTTTTTTACAGCACCATCTTCCCAGAGGAAAGTACAGCACTTTTTGAAGATGAGGAATTCCTGAAGAAACTGCACAATGGCAGGGTCAGTTATGTTTTCAGATATTCTTATGGACACATATTATTTTCACTCTGTTTTTTTCTGTGCAACAATGGTTTGTTTCTGTTTTTTTGGTCGACATAGTTGTTTATACTTCTTCTAATTTGCACACATTATACATCTGAAGTTATAATAGGATCTAAGTAAGTTTAGGCCACCAAGATGGCAGAGTGGTTAAACGAATGTGACATTTTTAAAACTGTGATATTAAATTTAATGAAGCCTGTAAAATACTTACATCTCCAAAATTATTAGTTTCAAAATAAGTTGAGTTATAGTGGTTGCTTTGCCTTATACAGGACGGGAATCGGTATGTCCGCGATTTCGTGACAATGATGTCAGTTTGTCACACGGTGGTGCCAGAGAGGCCGAGAAAAACTGTCGACGACAACACTCCAAATAATCGGGACGATTTTGACCAGAAGATAAATGATGATTGTATTGAGTAAGTTGATTTAAAATATGGTCATTGCGAAGACTGCTTCTATATTTTATTTTAATATCATGTGTCAGTTGACATATATTAGTGGATATACAACCAACACGCCTGTCAAAAACAGAATATGTAATTTCTACTTAATACATGTTTTTTTTTCCACTTGAAATCCTAATTTTAAAATATTTCAAGAATAATTATTTGTAAATCGCAATTGTAAATAACTTACTTGTAACTATGCGTTATATGTGAGTGGTTTTTCGCTTTTGCCCCAAAACATTTATGCTGTCCATCAATAATGGCCCGCTCATACATACAACTTGCTGCATAGAGATTCTTAAATGGCAGTTTTTGATTCAGTATTACACCTTTTGCAGGCCTGTTTACTGTAATTATTTCACTTTTAAGCATGAACAGTTATTTACAAACTTTGCATTTTTTGTCAGATACCAATCATCATCTCCCGATGAAAACGCGATTGTGAAAGCTGCAAGGGCAATCGGCTTTGTGTTTTATGAACGAACTCCAAACTCTGTTACGATAAAAGCTGTAAGTACAATATAACAAAAATTGAAATGTACTGTGCAAAAAACCTCCACAAAACTAATGATATGCCTTTGATGTAGATATAACAGCGTTGCCTATTATTGCTGAATAAACTGCCATGTATCCACATTTGCTGGACCTTTGTGTTAATTTTATGCCATGCTGTTTGTCAATTGGCTACACCACCTAAGTGTTATGCTCTTGTGTTTATTGTTAAGCTACCTGCTTTTAGACAGGATTATTGTGTTTTTTTTTAGCAATGTAAAGTTTATGACTTTTGGTCCAACCCACCATGTTCCACTAAGTTAACGTTTCTTATTCAGGAAAACACAAAAGGTTGAGTGGTTTAGAACCCACAACCTTAAAAGCATGAGCAAGCCTTGCTGATGATGTGCAAAAATAAAACTTCAATTTTACATTGCTTTTTATGTTTGCTTTCTCGCAGCTTGATAAAGATGAAAGCTATGATGTCCTTAATGTCTTGGAGTTCAGCAGCGACCGTAAACGGATGTCAGTTATCGTTCGATGTCCCGACGGAAAGATTCGGTTAATGTGCAAAGGGGCAGATAATGTGATATTCGAAAGACTGTGTGCTGGATCAAAATTTAAAGGTTCGACTGTTGAACTAAACTTTTGATATAGTTTTTTTCCCATACAACTTCGTAAAGTTGAATTTTTGCATTACTATGTTGATAAATGTTTACAAAACTCATTTTGGTTGTTTAAGTTCATAAAAATTGTTTATTGACAAACTGTTTACTCCAATTTCAATCTGTTAAAATTTGATTTAAATTTGTGCATTTTAAAACAAACTTGACCAAAATGAAATTAATGCTTGCCCAAAAATCTAATATAGATTGTGTTTTTAGAGGACACAGAAAACCATTTGAGAGAGTTTGCAAGGGAGGGTTTGCGAACTCTATGCTTCGCTCAAACTGTGTTGGATGAAGAATTTTACAAAGTAAGCTGGATTTCGTTTTGTATGCACTGAAAGCCAAAGTATATTTGGCCAAATACTTCAACACAAAAAAAATAGCAAAAAATCGATAAAAATAGACCTGTAAGCTAATAGAATATACAGACTGAATCGGGTGTTGTTCTTGCCACACTCACAATTTATTTTAACGCAGGAATGGAATGCTGGTATATATTACGAAGCTAGCACTGCTGTCATCGATCGTGAGACGAAACTAGAACAAGCGTATGAACTTGTCGAAAAGGTGCTTAGTGTAAAACTACAGGAGTTTTAAGCTCAGAACATCACCTCAAATACTATTTAAAATGAACAGCAGCTAAAACTTTGCATCAGCAATTGAGTTTGGTGTAGAAGTGCCTAACTGGTTTAAATCGCATCGCTATGATATTATCAGTTTATCACACAAAGGTATTTCAATGTCCCCTAGTCAATGATATTTCTCACCATAGTACCAATGATGCTGCTGACATGTGTTTTTGCACAAACTTTGAACCACTATTTGATCCAATATTTTAATGCCAATATTTAAAATAGGGAAAACATTATTTTTATTGTCGGTCATGAGTTGAGTTGAGTTTATTTCGCTTGGTGAAAGCAATCATAGCAACACAAATGCACTAAAACAATCACAAGGCCGGAAATTTTCTACTTTACTGTATATTTACTTCTTACTACTTGCAGAATATTACACCTACCATTCTAACATGTTACCAACTCTACTAAAAACCATCTTCGTGAACTTTTGTAATACTACTCACATCAAAAATTGTTTATTGCCAGTAACATTCATTCATTCGCTCAGGACCTGGAGTTAATTGGGGCCTCTGCAATCGAGGATAAATTGCAAGATGGAGTTCCTGACGCCATAGCTACGCTTGCAAAAGCCGACATCAAAATTTGGGTGTTGACCGGAGATAAACAGGAAACAGCGATCAACATCGCGCACTCGTGTCATCTTATAACTCCCTCCATGTCATCCATTATAATAAGTGAAGGATCACTTGAGGTTGGTTATTTTGCTTAATTATGTGACCAGCTTCAAATAAGTGGGTTATTTCAAAAAAAGGGTGATTGTGTAATCCAGAAACACATTTTAGTGATAAAATCCTAAACATGTTGAAAATGCGCAGTTTCATTGTGAAATTGTTTTTGGGTTGCAGTATAGTGAAGACCACTCTTATATTAATCCTCGATAGGATTATAACACAACAAAACAAAAACTGGTTATATTTTGTGGTGGTCTATCAACTTTAGGTGCACCCGCTTAAGCATGCCTTTGTACACCTTTTTTGGAGTGTTTGAGTACATTGTTAAGCGCTCTACAGTTGGTGTGGTTAATCAATTAT
>QXVZ01021738.1:0-24150 GCA_008931825.1 Phallusia fumigata | reverse complement strand
AATTCAACTCTACAACAATCAGGACATCTTCGCTGCGCAGAAAAGTTGGATGGCTGGCCCTGATTTTTTTGCATATAGTGTTCAAAAAAATTGGTATAACCCATCCTGCATAAGTGTGTTAATCCACCTAAAATCTAACCATTGATTAATTTCATTCAAAAGAACATTTCATTTATTCCCCTTTTCCCCTTTCTTTTTTCTAAACCTCTGTAGCATACTGTGATGGAATTGTAAACGTTTTTTTTTTTTAATTTTGTTTAACTTCTGGGTTTTGTCTGCCTATTTTGTCTGCCTAAAAACCTTTTTATCAGCACTGTTTTATCTGATACTGACGATGTTTCGGCTGAAACAAAAACTTTTTAAAAAACATCGTAATTAGAAATGTGTTTGGTGTTTTTTAAACAAAGCAGATTTCACACAATAAGCCTTAGTTCACATTTTATACAAAATAAGGTTGGTTTTGATTTTACCCCTCAACTCCAGTTTGATTGTAATGTTTAAATTAACTTGTTATTTATTTTGGTTGTTTCAGTTTCATGTTCAATCCCATCTCTGGCCTCATCTTGCCTTTTAAGCCTCGTTTTTGCATGGGGAAACACTGGAAAGATTCTAGCAGTGGTCACTTCCTTCATAGCAGATTGCTCTAATCAGAAATCTCCACTTTTCATAAAGGTATACCTTTTTTACCCACCAAACTACTAATGCAATTTCATGGTCAAGAGGAATAATTTTTTTGAAAAGTTAATGTCATGTATTTTAAAGGTGTTGCAAATGCCCTTTCAAATAGTCCTATAGCAAACAACCTAATTGCCTGCAGCCTCACCCAAAAACAGTGGTTTTTAAAGTTGTTAAACTAAGGTCATTGCCTCTTTTCCCATGAATTAAACAAAACTCCAAGTAAATATTATAATTCTTTTTCCGAGATATGTTTTGTTAACGCCTCTTCAGTTGCTGAACCGTATTGAACCTCAATGGCAACTTAAATTCAAACAGATTTTTGTGGCGTATAATCAATAAATTTGTTTTCTTAGATTCCTTCATCATTTGTTGAGTTGCAGCATATGGTCATTGCCGCTGTTCTCAAAAAAGAACATTTACCGTTGCCATATAAAGTTGGAATCAACAAAACCGCTGTTCTTAAAACATGGAACATTGAAAGTAAGAGTTTATAAGAACTGGTGAATCTTACAGATAAATTTTTGTGACCAATGGTTTGCCAACTATTGATTTTACTTGCTCAACTTTTCCTTGCTATGCATTAAACATTAATTGGGTAAAAATAACGTGAAACTAACTACCATCTGCCGTTAAATTGAAAAAAGGTTCATTAAACATCAAATTAAATATTTGTTTTTGTAAAACCAGCCCCTTGGTGAAAAAACACCTGCTTAAATTTTGCCACAAGCTTTACCTTTTTGGTTGAAACTGTACATGTGATTAGGGATGCATAATAACATGGAATACGCTTGAATGTCGTAAAATATTGTGATATTTTTCCAGAATTTTAAATCTAATTTTTTTATTCTCAAAATATCCAAAGAGATGTCATAAATCGTCAGAAGGACATTCACTTCATGTTTTGCATCTGTTTAACCTGCTAAAAGCATTCAAAACTAATGTTATGTGAACAGAATGCTGTAATACATTAGTTCACCCACTTTTGGGCCTTGTCTGTGCCAAGCATAAAATCATGAATATCTTAAACCCAATTACTCAACGAAAAACTCACCTTTATTCAAATACTTGAAAGAACTGAAATTCCATATTGTGCATGAAATTCCCATGTTATAATTTATGTGTCTTTTTCAGTTGAGGAATCAGATATTCACCTTCTGTCTGTACAATGTGACAGTTGTTACCTGTACTGCTTGCTGTTGGATGGACAGCTGTTGAAAATAGGAACAGGCTACAATGCCACTGTCGAAGGTCGAATATACAAGCGACGATCGATATTTGACTTGGAAGGTTGTTCAAAGTCAAGTTCCAACGATCCTTCCCAACTTTTTTATACTGATGTAAGTAATAGCCTAAACGTTTGTGTTGATAGGCACAGATTAGGTTAGAGGTTCCCAGCGACTGTGAAAAAAAATGTATACAATGCAATTATACATTACAACAAACCGTTGCAATTAAGGCAGGTAAATGGGTCTTTATTGTGTCATTCACACAAACCTAAAAGTGTAGACATATGTTTGTCCCTCACAACCCATTTAGTGACCATGTCATTTTTGGAAAAGTTTAATCTCATAAAAGCAAACAAGTAGCAATAACCTCAACAATAATTGATTCGTTATTCAGTATTACTCTTTTTTGAAAAACTGTGCAAGCAAAGTAGATAACCAATAGATGTCCAGAACACACAAATGTTATTTGGCTACTGCAAACAAAAGTATTTGTTTTTTCAGAGAACATTGTACTTGCTTACAAGTCACCAGTCGTTGTACTACATAAATTCCAACACCTTAAAAGAAAAATTTATTTGTTCGTTGCCTGTGTTGAACGGTGTTTGGTTTAGTGACGGCCAGGGACTGTGTTGCATGACAAAAAGCGGACAAGAGGTTTGTTTTTACTGTTGCTGTATATATTTGGGTTAGATCCTCCAAATGTGCTTGGGGCACTGGGTGTCTCATGATGATTCTTGATGCATAGGGTAATGTAGATCATTTGCCCTTTCATGCTTTTTGTTCCTGTTTTGAGTCTTTTTGAGGATTGTAACGATGTTATGTTATTATGTAATGTTTAAGCCACTCTACAATTTAAAAGCAATTAATTGGTTCTCGATTGAGAAATGGTCGTCAGTTGATTTGAGTGTACTGCGAACTTTTTTTTTACTGTGCCAAATATGTTTTTTAGGATGCATACAAGTTAAACAGCTTTGTTCTGGATTCTGAAAAAACTGTTACGAAGCGATCTTCCTTGAAAATTCAACCGACCCAAAAACACCTTCTGACTTTTGGCAATCCTCTGGGATTCAGTCCATTTGTAGAAAACTCATCAAGTAAGTGTAAATGAGTTAGTACATCATACATGCTATTGCGGCTCAAAATGGCTGTCAGAAAACATTTTAACTCTTTTGACAGTTGGGGGTAATATTGCTGGAATTTTGCAGTCTGTCCCGTTTTTTTTTTCGAATTAATGACTTATAATGTCAAAAAACACCTATATGTACAAAACACAAGTAGGTGTGATAAGCAGACAATGGTAAAAGACCAGTTATCATGTTATTCTACTTTGAACATCCCTAATGTTGCCTAAAATTGTGTGTAAATATATGTTTTTTGATGTAGACAATGAGGATATTGTCCAAATTTGTGTCGGAAAGGATTTCTCAATTTCTCGAAACAGCTGTGGTTCTGTATTTTATGCCGGAAAGTCAGAACTTCTTGGATTGGGAAAGGTTAATTAAATAATTTTCTACTTATAATAGTTTAACCTAGTGGTTCCAAACTTTTTAAAACTTTGCTGTCTATTTAAAACTACCCTTTCTAACCACTTGCAATATACTGAAGAGATTTTATAGAACTGAATCAGTGATGATTATGGGTCCCTTTCGTAGAGGGAAATCTTTACTTTTTGTTTAAATTTGTAAAACTGATTTTTAAACCGATGACGTCCTAAAAACAATAATGCTATTCAGAAACTTCATGTGTGTGGGGACCCATATGTTTATGCTAGCAGAAACAATCATGTCATAAAATGCCAAGGGTTTTAGGGACCCAATGTAATGTGGGTATTGAATATCCAATGTACAAAAGAAAATGGTACATATGGAGAACAACATTTTGAGGTGGTAGTGTATGTGGAATGAAAATACCGAGAATGCACCTCTCTAGTTTTTTTAACATATTTTCAGACGCGCAACAGAAGAGCCATGGTGCCAGAACCACTTCCACTATCAAGTTGTGCGAAAATCTCCCACATATCGGTGGCGCCCGATGGCGGCCATGCTATTCTAATAACAGATGCAGGAGTTACTTTCTTTGTAGGAACATCAAGAAGAGGAGAGGATGGGGAACCAGGTATGTATGGATGAAAAATTTGCAATTTCGGTATCTATGATTGAAATTCAAAGTATTAAAGTCTTAAGTTTTTTTTCGATTAAAAGGTTTCAAAATAAATTTTTTATGCCCACAGATCAAAAAGTTATCCAAAGTCATTCCAGTTCAGCAACCTGCTTTACATGTTCACTTTTTTAACATGGCTTATCAAAACTTGTAACATGTAAAAAGGGACCCAAATGTTTTTTCTGTCTTACCGGCTTGCTTACAGATTTTTGTTAAAACAGAGTTATCCAAATTTCTTCAAAGTTAAATAGGTGCTTGTACACTGCCAAATTTTTACCAGAGTTTACCCATCACAGACCCCCTAAACACCTTCTATATTAAAGTAACTGACCTAGGTGCTTCATCTTTTTACCGTTAAACATTCTTTTTTGAATGTGCCGTTGTTTTGCTTTCAGTAAAAAGTCGACGGCAGCCACAGGCCCAAAAACCGAAGCTAATGAAGAGTATGTTCGGGAAACACGTTGTCACTGGTTGTTGCAATGCGTGGACGAGCGCCCTGGTAACCAAAGATGGAAAGCTTTATTTGTTTGGAAAAGATTCGACACAAGCAGACAGCAAAACAGGTGACTGTTGATTCACTGTGATCCTTCTAGAGGGATAGCTCATGGCTAGGGTTCCCTCCTGGGAATGTTTTGACAGCAAATTCCTGGGATTTCCCGGCAAAATTACGTTCCCGAATCCCGGGAATTTTGTTTTAAATTCCTGGGAACATGTAAACAATGCAAAACTAATTTAGAAGTGGATAATTTTATTTCTTTTTTTGCCTCCGTTATAAATAAAAAAATGACCCTGTTATGTATTTTTTTTACCAAACTTGACATTTTTTTATTTCCCGATTCTTGGGAATGAAAAAATCCGGGAAATAGAGGAACCCCAATTTAGACCAGGGGTTGATAACCCACAGTCAGTGGGCCAAATCCTGTCCAGCAAGCAAAATTATCTGGCCTGCCACCTCCTAACAATCCTTAGTTATGAGAAATTGAAGTTTATGAGTCGGAACAATGCTATGATACACCATGTCGAACTTCATCTGTGCACATGCGTGAATAAATGTTTTTTGTTCCATCACAATTATTTGTCTTTGCCTGACAAACACTCTATGTTGTTGAATCATAAACAGTTACAGAAACAGAATTGTATGTGAAAAATTGTTGTGGTCCGTTGAGATCTTGCTATCTTGCTGGTCTTGGATGTGGCCTGCAGTTTTGAAAAAGTTACCGATCTCTAATCTAGGCAGTTCAAGACTAACACAAGTTCAAAGTATTTAATTTTTTCAACACAAGTTCAAACTGACAAAGTTCTTTCAAGTGTTTAAATGTAATATATTGTAAGGTAAATGACTATGGTTAAAATTGAAAATTTACATAGTCACTGATAAGTACATGTAACAATAAAGTTGTTTATTACTGGTATTTACCTCAATCTAAATGTGCTCCTCATATTTCATTGTTTTGACAACCTTTTTTCGTTTTAGGACTAGTTTCGTCCTTACACAATGTCCATGTAAAAGATGTTGGACTAGGCAAGGCACATGTTGTTGTGTTGTCGAACGATGGTCGGATCTGGACCGCCGGTGTTAACAACAAGGGGCAGTGTGGCCGACAGGAGGGAACAACCCCAATGGCACAAAGGTTGGCCGAAGTGGAGCAGGAACGAGATGGTAAACATGAGAACACATAAACCCTTTATATGCAACAAGTCACTTTGTGTCACTTTTTTGAATCATTTCTGAGTACAACAGCGTTTGTTGAAGTGTAGAAAATGTTTTACACACAAGCTCTGGATTTTCTCACTGAAAAAGCCCTAAAAAAACAAAAAAGTTTGAGTAGTACGGTCACTTTCATAGCCTGAGGACTGTGACCATGAAACAACTATTTTCCCAATTTTTCAGTTATTTTCAAAATACTAGGGAAGTCTGTTGCTAGACATTCATACAGTGACTTAATGTAAACATATCCAAGTCAAAATGAAATACGTGCTTTGCACTGGCTGTTGCAAACTACATTTGTCAAAGTGTAGAAAATATTTTTACAAACAAGGACTTGCTGCATCTACTTGAGACAAAACGTTTATTGGTCCCTTTCCTGAATGGGACACATTGTTTTCACTCTGTTTGTTTGTTTTTTACTGCCCTGTTGAAAAAATGGTTTGTTTGAAGCTTCTGCTGTTTATTGAACTAACATTGTTTGTTTCATTTTTATCCCCGGGAGTCGGAACAACGCCTGAATGCGTTATGCTCATTACGTGTCCGCCGTCGAGCTACCTTCTTCATTGCAGTTTCGTTGGATAATTTTTTATTTGATTTCTTTGATTTTTGAAATTTGGAGACTTCAATTTGGGTCAACCCATCGGGTTCCTCTAGGTTGGAGCAATGCCGCTTAAGTTTCTTGCTCAAGGAAACACAAGCGACTGAGATAGGATTAGAACCCACAACCTAAATATATAATTCAACAATTGCTTTAATGTAGTTTCAATGCCTGAGGACAAATCAATGGACGACGTTCAACTTGGCAATGACCTAGCTGGAGACGGACTTAATGCTCCCATCTGTTCCCCTGACAAACACAAGTGGAGGAAAGAAGTGTGTATGGTTTGTGCTGTATGTTGCGAATGCACCGGCTATGGTCCCGGATGTGTCAACTCATCTCTTGCTGGAAGATATCCCGCTACGTAAGTGGCGATTTGAGACTTTTTATCGTAACGTAGAGGGTTTATTTTAAAAACCTAAATGGTTAGAAGACAATCATTACTGCTATTATGGTAGTCATTTTTTATTTGTGGGTCCTCTCAGATGAAATCCTTTTTTCTAAGTTTCTAACATCAGATCAATCAGATGCTGTAAATCAGTAAAATTTCTATTCTGATAGACAAGAAATAACAATAAAAGGTTTAGAACCGCTGGTCCACCTAAAAGAAATACTATGCTTACCACGAATTACATAACTACAAAGTTGGAGATTCTTTCCCGCTTGGAAATCAAGTTTTCTTAAACCGAATTTCATGCAATTATTTTTTGTATTGTGAGTGGTTACACATTTTGAACAGTCACATTGGGGTGATTTTTAACTACCGCCGTTTGTTCAATCTATTGCTTTATTGTCAAATAAAGGCCGTGTGGTTGTGGAGCGGGGCCATCGGGGTGTGCAAAATGTGGATGTTGCAAAACTTGTGCTGGAGAAGCCGACATCAACCAGGAAGGCAAAAGAAAAGGTTTGTTACATTATCATGTCGACAAACACTAAAAAAATGCTTGTTGTGAAAGTTAAAATCATTTTTCTCGCAGATCTTTGTGGGTGTTTCTATTTTGAGTTTAAATATTGATTTTGTTTCCGATCAGAAAAATGGGCTTACCCCCAAGATGTGGGCCTTGCCTCAGGAGCTGAACAACCTTCCTTGTTTCTTCACAAGTTTGCGACGTTCTACCGACAAAAGAAGAAACATAAACCTGCTCCAAGCTCGAGGGATGCCAATAAAGGTACAAAAGTCAATGGTTTAAACAATTTCTTTGAAGTAACATGAATCAGAATTTTGTCTCGAAACATGTTTGGTCCATCTCTTATTAAAAAATACTGGCCCAAATAGTTGTTAAAGCGACATGCTTTATTCATCAAACATTTCGGCAATAATTCATGCCATCATTAGTGATACAATAAGACTTACTAGACTCGCAGGTGTTTATGAAAGTATGTTCGTAAGCATGAAGATAACAAGGTGATCCATCTTATTCATACAAATGAGATCTAATCCCTTCCCTCAAAATGTTTTAGAAATACAACCTTTTTTTTTTTATTTGTTCGAAACTAGAATATTTCCATGAAAACTGCCCCAAAACGGAAAATTTTCTCGATTTTTTGAACCCCCAAAAGCGAAAATTGAGCCATGTTTTTTTTTGAAAATCGAGTCAAACTTTTTTTATATTTGTCTGAACTACAGAATGTGAAACTTGGGTGTTGCTTTCTGCTCGTAACCACAACTCATATTCATCCCAGGTCTATCGTCAGCTCAGTTGGGACCTGAAACATTAACGGAAGCAAGCAAGATGGCCCTTCTTCCTCTTCAACAAATCAGAACGGATAAAAATCTTTCCAAACCTGTACAGGTAATAACAAAAATTTGCAGGCGAATAGTTTCTCAAAAAACTTCTGTAAAATTTAGGCAAGTGCAGTTTACTAATACCATTAATACTGTCATATAATGATTTGTTTACAGATAGTATGTGGAGCACACCATACCCTTGTCCTGCTTGAAGATGGAATGGTTTATGGATTTGGGCAAAATACACACGGACATTTGGGACTTGGTGATAAACTAAACAGGTAAGACCACATCACATATGCTTGATGTGTATGGAGAATGCCACATTAGAAAAATATGTAATAAACACACTGGCCCTACACAGTTTTGAAAATTGAGTCCTGATTTAAATCAAGTCATTAATTTTTTGAGTTGTAGTCGACGCCAAGGTTTTGCTACAAGTAACTTCACTTTAATACTTTTAGCTGTATGACACTAGTTAGGTTTAATTAACTGTCATTCATGTCAAAAATATCCATTTTTTGTTGTATTTACCATTTTTAAATGTTTGATTCTGGCCGAATATTTTCTATTTTTTTTGTTTGCCATTTTTTTTATCGTAGCTACTTGACGGTTGTTGAATGGGTTCTTGTGTAGTAAATTAATCATTTGATCTACACTTTAATATCATGAATATTTGTTGCAGAAATGCGATGACGCACATTCCAGTACCCGAGAAAGTTCAACAGATCGCAGCTGGCAGCCACCACTCCCTGTTTCTCAGTACAACTGGTGTTGTGTACGGGTGCGGTTGCAACGATGTAAGTTTCTCACAAGGGATATTTTAAAACACTGCAAAAAAGCTGTAATTTGTTATTTTTTGGCGGGTAATTGAAATCCATCAAGTTCTTCTCAAAGGTAACGTTAATAAAAAGGTCAAGTACCACTGAATTAAGGAAACAGCCTATGATATAAACAGATTCAGTGTGTTTGGATGTGTTTAGACGTTTCATCACATAAGCTTGAATTTTTCGAATTTGAATAAAAATTGAATGTGGCCCTTGACTTTTGTTAAGAAGTTGTCTGGTGTAGCAAATACAGTCCAAATCAAAACTTTGCTATGTTTTTTGTGTGCAGTCACATTTTGTTTCACAGCCATCACTTTTGTCGTTTTGAAATGTCTCTAAAATTGTGTTTTGCCAGTCCAATACAGGCAACTCAACAAATGCAGAGCGATTTTGATTTTGAAGCATAAAAATGTGGAAACTGATCAATCTGATTTATTGTTATGCATATGTATGATGCCAAAATATGCTGAACATGCTAGAGCGTCCACAGAGTACTAACAAAAGGTGTCAGGGCTCAGCCATACAGACACCTGTAGTTTTGGGTAAACTAGAAACTACAATTTTGCCTTCAGCTGCAATCAGTCGCACTTTAAAAAAACAATAATCTTATCCTAATTCAACATTTCTGTGTGCAGAAAAACCAGCTTGGGGATAAGACTCCCTTACTTGATGGAAGCACTGACATCGTGACACCGACAAAAATCCTCGAGTTTCAACTCTCAGACAAGGGAAATTCCCCCAGAGCTTCATGGATTAGTGCGTCGCACACGACAACTTTTGTTGAATACGAAGAGGTACGCTGGAAATAGAGCTTTGCATATTTTGCATGAATCCAAGTTTGAAATGTTTTGAATGGTTAAAAAATCACACTTGTTACCAATAGTGGAAAAACTAATTCGATTGTAAAAACATCTGAAATAAAATATGCTCACTACAGATGGCGTTCTCTGGCCAATGTGTATGTGATCATCAAAAATATGTAAATTGATGGTTCTTTAAGTCAATATCATCTAAGTTATCCATCTGCATACAATAGTTTGGGTTATATTTCAGGTCCTTCTCAGTTTTGCTCAACTTCAGACATCCCATATCTTTGCTGACAGTTCTTTCGTTGGGATAAGCTATCTGCCTGTGGAACAATCATCAAACAAGGTTATTTTGACATCATCTTAACACCAACTCATGTTTACAGCTTAACAAAAACTGTCTTATCTAGCTCTGATATTCATAAATTTACTTCCTTTGATAATAGCACACGAAGCATTACCAACCACGTTATGCCAAACTTTTTACAGAATTTTTTTTAGATTTTTTGTGTTAGCATATTTATCCAAACCAAAGCTGAGAAAAACAAGTGGTCATGGTTAAAAAAATATTTTTTCTCTTTATTCTTAACAATTTAATAAAAAAAGATTTCAGGGGACATTACAAGCAATTTACATCTCGAAACTGCTACTATGAAATTTCTGAAATTTTGTTGTTCAGAGATTGCAAGAAAATTTGCTGTTGATTGACAAGCAGTCGGGAGGTTGTAGGTTGCTCGATAATAAGAAACACATGAGTCTGTGTGAAGGCGAACTGGCCTGTGTTGATCCATCACATAACATTATATGGAGGTTTGTGCCCCAAATATTTCTGTTAATCATTTTGCGAAGGTTTATCATGGATCCATAACATGGTATAGAGAATTTGTTACTGAGTTTGACCCATTTTTACGGGATTCTATTACTGGTGTTGGGGTGGGCCGGGCAATTTGAATTAAAAGAGCCAGTTATACTTCTTTTTACCGAATTAAATGTTCCACGAAGTCACAAACCCTATTTGAAAATTACTTAAAGAAACAGAAGTTACGTTTTTTAGACGACTGCTAAAAAGTACTAATTTTAGAAAATCTGTATTGTGGTTAGTCTTCAACAAAATTGTTGCAAAGCATAAATTTGCCAATCACATTGTTGTTTCTTTTGGTCTTGTGTTCCAGATAGAGGGATAAAAGAACCACATTGTGCCAGTGGTTGCTGACCTCTGGTATAAAGAGTTTAATGCCCAATTTTACACAAGTTTTTACTCAAAAATAAAGGAAATAAATATTTACTTGTGTAAATTTATTGACTATGAGTTAAAAATGAAAATCAAAAGCTTAAAAGAAAAAGAAAAATTTGACTCAAGATTTAGATCAAGAAAAATAGGTCAAGAATTATAGGTTTAGTTGTTCGTTTAGTCCACTACAGGTTTTCCGTGATTACTATCAGAATCAAACAAAATAAACATGTTTTTTTGTATGAACAGTGTCAGTTGTGAAGAGCTGTCTGTGCACTCCTACAGTTTGTCTGGATGTGAACAGGAAAGATCAAAAATGCTTCCCATACTTTTGCCTGAGGTTTGTCACAATTGAATAAAGCAACTTAAAACCTAATTATGTGACTAGAGCGCTATGGAAGTCGAAGATTCAAACTAGTCTGATGTTTTTTTAACATTTAAACAGAATAAATTATACATGTGGTTGCCTATTTTTGAATTTAACAAATGCTGTCTTTTGGTGTAAATGTATTCTTTGTGATGAAAATGTGAATCAAAATTAAACTGTAATGATTCTATGACTGGCAGAGGACTAAAATATGAACACACTTTGTTGCAAATGCTTCAATAATACCTGATAATACCAACAGCTATCAATGATTGTTAAAATGTTTGCAATAAAATGAATTCACAAGCTCTCTGGCAGTTATGTTTTTGATAAATAATTCAACTATTTTTCAAGTGTGTCTTGTGTTTTTAACTGACATGATGCAATGCCATTTTCGAACTGCGTATACCCATGTGAAAAACAAACAAATTTCAATGTAATTTTTTTCCTGTACAGCTTGCTATATCTCTACAACCTGGATCGCTCGTCACTCGAACCCAAGCCGGGTTGAATCTTCTTTCCTGTATCGATACTCTGGTCACTAGGTGTCCGACAGGAATGGCAACAACACCTATCGAGGAGCAAGGATCAGAAAATGTGTATGTATTATACATAGGGCTAGTGACGACGATAGTAACCTGGTTTTCACCAGAGTTGGATCAAAACTTAGTATCCGTTTCTAATGCACAGGTGTAAAAGAGAATTATCAAATTGTTTTTTCTGTAATAAATCACATGCTTGCAGTTTTGGCCCGTTTAAAAAAGTACAATGGTATTCTCTTTTATTGCAAAACTTTGCATTAGTTTAAACCGAGCATCTATTGTCGTTTTGTAGTTCATCACAGAGAAAGAAGACAAAAGAACCACATACTGCTGACGAATACAATGCTGTCAACAGGTTCAAAAGTAGGTACCTTGGTTATGAGTTTCATATTTTTTAGCCATGTGACAAGCACTATAATTTGACTTGTAAAAAACTGTTTACTTTCTGCCCTGCCAAGCAGTTTATTTGTGATGAAGATAAGTATGCTGGTAGTTTTAAATGACATGCTTTATTAGTTAAACCTTCTGGCAATAAGCTATACTTGTGAGAAGAGCCTTGTTTTTGTCGCAACATCCATACTTGTCGGTTAGTCAGTTTTCATGTCATAACCAAAATTTCTTTTCACTCATTCAAATCTGTACAAAACTTTTGAGGTTAAAAAATTCTGCTTATTGTCAGATGTGCACATAACTGTTTGCTTCTGGACTTCTAGAGTAATCACTACTTTAGCATTCTGACTAAATATGTGTATTTTCTGACAGGTCATGGAGGTGGTTGGGGTTACTCTGTTCATTCAACAGAAGCAATCCGTTTTATGTGCGACGCGGACGTTCTCCTTGGTGGAATCGGGGTTTTTGGGGGTCGGGGTGAATACTCGGTGATCGTGAGCTTGTACGAAGAAGTTGGGGAACTCGATTTACAAGGAGATGGAGAACTTTTGATGGAAACTGATCGAACGCCTTACGAATGTGGATTCAGGTTAGAATGTGTTGATTGAAATCACAACAACAGTAATGAATATCTGCTAATAGCTGCGTATATTTACTGAGAACATATCTGTCAATGTGCTGGTGTGAATTGTAACCATTGTCATACAGACATTTTGTAAATGTTTTAATTTCACTGATCATGACAATAGTTATGTTACGTTCCATATCAGTTTATTGGCTGTTCTATTCATAGTAATTCTACTATTTTACTGCACGCTGCAAATCGAAAGTCAGCGTACGATTTGCATAAACGAACTGTTTTTGGTCTGATAGGTTTTTAAAAAATACTCAATTGGGCGAGTTATGATCATTTTTTTAACATCATTGTTTTAGATTTTAATATATTTCTGTGAATGTTTTTTTTAAGTTAAGAGTTGTGAATTTAGAATCTTTAATGTTTCTTTCAGGGAGAAGTTTCATGCTTTGTTCGATGAACCTGTCTTGGTATCAGCGGGCCAATGGTACACAATAACAGCAAAAATATCTGGACCATCAAGCGACTGCGGATCACACGGAAAGGAAAGTGTCACAACATCTGATGAGTAAGTAGCCAAAAATATTTTATCAGCAAATTTTAGATCTGCAGTGATTAAAAAAAAAACACTGCTATCCAACAATAAGGTTTTTGAGGAGGAAATAAAAACATTAATTTTACTTTTGACGATGACCAGGTAAAGCTTGTAATTTATTCGATATGTAACTGCAGTATGTTCAACTTTAATCCACCGATTTTGCATTGCCATTTGGGAAATTATGATTCTTTGTTGCTGTGTTGTTTTTTTTCAGCTTAGTTTTACCAAGTGAAATTAGGAGTAAAATTTTATAATGCACAATTTTAAGTCATTCTGCACTGATGATGACTACAGCGATTGTCAAAACATTTGCAATAGAATGTATTTACTATATACAAGCTCTCTTGCAGTTATATCAATGCCCATTTGGTTTCCCATGGTGAATTATTACCACAGAATTTATCATTGTTTTTGTAGAATGATTTTAATTGTTAATATTATTTCTACTTCTTAGCATTAAGTTCTCCTTCCGGCGTTCCAAGAGGTCAAACAATGGCACTGATGTCTCGTCTGGTCAAATCCCCGAACTGCTTTACACCCTTCCCACTGTGTTGACCCCGGTGGAAGCCAGTCCTGCTGTTCAGCTTAGCAACGTCATTCCCATACAACAAGTCTCCAAGGATTTCTTCATGAATTTTAATGAGGTGGGTGCATTGATTTTGTAGGATGCTGGAAAAATGTACATTGAATATTGAATGTTGGAAAAAGGCACCCAAAAAAATTCTTTTATTTGTGAATTTTTCAAATCCAAAATGCAACAAATCTTAAAATATTTTCTTCTCTTACTTGCATTTGTGTATGTTTAGCGTCTTTCTTACCCTGCTGTAGTGGAAATTTTAAGCTTTTCTGGTCGTTACAATTCTGACTTTTTAGTAAGTTAAGTTTTGTTGGGTCCCCCGTTCAAGCTTTTAGTGTTTTTTTTACCTTTTAGTTTTAGCGACTTTAAGCTTTTGTATTAGTAAAAAAATTCCAGAATCGCTTTTAGGTTTGCCAGTAATACAAACATGTACGAAAAAATCAATTACAAAACTTTTTCAGACTGTGTTTGACACTCTACCCTATATCCTTGAATGGAGTCGAACATCTTTATTCATGGATGTGAGCAAGAAATCAACACGATACGAGGAACAAACAGACAAAGTTGTCACAACTATGGAACAAACTGCCTCCAATGTCATAAAAAATCTCTCTTATGTTTTTACATCTTGTCTGAGATTGCTTCGCGTTGCAATAACACAAAGTCTTTCATCTGCAGGTGAGTTAAGTTACACACGTGCCGAAATTGGCAGAAAACAAACCTTAGGAAAGAAGCAGCTTTGGTCATTTGTGAAATGTTTTGCGATACACAATTTTTATGTGGTAATGAATAAAAAAGGAAAGGGAAAAAATAAAAAAATTTTGAAAAAAGAGACTGCATTATACCACCTGACACTTTACCATACACTCGATCTTTTACAGGCAAGGAACTGGATTTTGGTTCCACAAATTTAACCACTCAGTTCATCTCTCTTATCGAAGCCATACTAACTGATGGAGAATTGGATGCTGCATTGGAGGACTGTAAGTTGGTCTGATAAAGAATTGATATATACAAGTTTTTGTCACTTGAAACAATTTGTGTGCACCAATGCTTCTCATTTAATGGGTTTATTTTTGAACTGAAAGAAGGTAAAAGTTTTGGACTTCTAATAGTTTTACAACAACACAAGCCAATGCAATAGAATAAAACATCACAACATTTCGAATAATGAAATTTTTCAAACTTTTTTTTCCTTGTAGCACGACTCATGCCACTCAGTGATCAGGAGCTTGTTGTGACATCAGCGGTTACTATGGTGACGGAATGCCATCGCATCATGTTGGAGTGCATGGAGATGTTACACCCTTCCCCTCCACAGAAGTGGAATTACTTGTACCAGGCATTAGAGAACTACAACACTGTATGTGTTAAGTATGATTTCACCTTTAGATTTTTGCTTTTTCGGGCTCTTTTTACATTAATCTCTCTATTATTTGACACTGTCTGTGTGATGAAAAGCACTTTGTGTTAGGAACTCAAGTCACACACTTGTATCTTTACAAAACCTGCCAGAGTGCTTGTATATAGTTAATAATGCGCCGATGACAGCCACTGTCCAAACGTTTGCATCACAATGCATTCACTATGTACAAGCACTCTGACTGTAACAATTTTTATTAAAAATGAAAAGTAACTTGTTCAAAATCAATAACTGCCAGAGAGCTTGTATATATTGAACCAGATAATAACATCAGTAGTTGTAGAAACATTTGCATTAAAATGCATTCACTACATGCTCCGGGGATGGCTGCTGGCTATATGTTTACAGATGTATTTGTGTCAATCTCCATTGTACAAGTAAGCAAACAGGCCCCTCTGGATGGATTATGAAGATTTTTATCCACCTACCTCTGGCTGTCTGATAAATGCCCATTTATTGAAATGTTTCTTCAGCATTTAGTATAAATGTGTGTGTAGTAAAAAAATAGTTTTGTAAAATTTCCATCCTAAACCACATACAAGCAAGGAACACACACTAAGTAACCCTGACCTGATACTATTTTTTTACAAACACTTGAACAAACTTCCTGTTGCGATTACAGGGTTCTGGGGACAAACGTCCTCGTGCTTCTCGTCTTCTAGTGGCCGTGCTTGATGCGCTGTGTCAGCCTTCCATCAACCTCGTACAATGCCTACCATTGTTCCCACGTACCTTCTCCAACCTGGGAAGTATAGCGTCTGCTGCCCAGTCCCCCTGTGTTGATCCTGGTAGGTGAACTGTTTTTGCTTCTATGAATGCGACTTCTTGAAATTAGTATGTTGCAATGAACATTGGGATTAATTAAAAATCCATTTTTGAAACGCAAACTTGTGGCAGAACAACGATGTTTCGTCATTTTTGTGATGACACAAATATATCGAAGTTGGGAACTTTTCATCAAAAATATGATGGCCTAATTAGTGACAAATGGCAATAACCTATGCTCAATAATTATGACATTAGTTATTGACGAAACATTTTAATGATGAAACATCTCACTTTAAAACTATTTGGGCAGGCATATATTAGAGAAAATTAGAGAAATGTCCAATATTTTTGTAGTTTGTGTCTGAATATCTAATTTTCAGATGTGCCAGGAACAGCTCAGACTCCATTGCTAACAAGTGCCGCTGGGTTTTACGAGGTTGCCAACCTGCTTGTCGAAATTGCATGTTCCCCTGCAAGGATCCTCGTCCACCTCGAGAAGGAACATCAGCTTCAGTTATCCCACACTGCAGACAATCATGCATTTGTAAGTCACAGTTTATTATGTTTTTTTGGTTAACTGACCCTTTTGTGTGAGAGTTACATATTAGTGCTGGGGTTCCTACCCAAGGGTATGCTTGCCTCCAAGGGTTACGAGATCTGTTTCTAGGGGGGTACATGGATACTGAATCATTAAAGCCAATTGTATGGATACTACAATACATCTATAACATCCAACAAACTTGTTTGTTATTTAAACACAAGAACAATAATTACTCTTTGAAAATATAGAAATAGGTGCGAAAAAAGGTTGGTTATATTAAAGGGATACCAACATGAACAAAATGTTAAATACCACTTTAAAGTTACTGGTTACAGTAGGCATTTTATATTTTTAGTTTTTCTTTTCGGAAAGAATGTTTTGGTGGTTAGTTATTATTACTAGGTGGCACCAATGTTCCCTCTAAGCTGCACAATTACGCAGTGCTCGCACATTTTCTGTGCAGATGCAAACAATGCTGCTCATAAAATAGAACCCAACATAAACTATAAATTGATTGGATCAATAGCATTTTTTCTGTGCTATTTTGATAGCTGCATGATTTTTTCAGTTTTCATCGTTTCTGCTTGACCCTGTTCAAGCCTTAGTCAAAAGTGCTTGCAAGTTCCTGATCACTCTGACTTCAGACCTGGCATACAAAGCATGTGATAATGCTAAGAATTTGCAAGAAGAAAAGAATAAATGCAAGCAGTTCATACACCAAGCTCAAAGGTACTTTTTTAACTGATTTATATAGCTGCAGACCAAATGAATTTGATTTAAATTGACATCTTGAAAACGGAAATGGATTGAGTTGCGGCATTGCTTGAGTATCACCAAATAACGAACATCTTTGTGTTTAATACTCATTGCGCAAAGATGAGCAAAGAATAAATAAATTATGACTTAAAAAGCATGAAGTGCCTGCTCAACTGTCACAATGCGCCCAAAACACTATGATTGTATCACTATGATTACTTTTACCTAGCAGATTTAACTCAAGTCACACAAATATTTTAGTTTTAAACAACAAAATTATGGCAACCAACCTTTTGTCATTAACACAATGCTTACAACTTTTGCCTATTCTTAACTAAAATCGTGTTTGAATAAATTCTTTGATTCACCAGGTTTGAGAAAGTCGCGTATGAGAGATCATGGAATACGGGCAACGGATCCCCAGACGCTCTGTCATTCTCTGTTGATTCTGATGGAATTAATATTGTAGGCTTTGGGGTGTTTGGTGGTGGAAAAGAAAAACACAAATATGAACTGGAGTTGCTTCAACAGGTCAGAAATTATGCAAACTGTTGCTGCCAATAATTGCACCAACTTTTGACAGCTCTTCTGGCAAATGTATTTTTATTTACCGACATTTCGATGCCTATTCTAGTTGTCTTCATCACAAAATGAAAAACAAACAACAACAAAAACTTAAAACTTCTATTTATACCACATCTGTCCATGTGTTGTTTTTAAGAATGTGGATGTTTTAAAAAACTTGGTTCAAAAAGGTTTAACCCATTTAGCACAATGCAAAGTTATATCAATAAAAAACTTCAACTCCATGTGACAAAGCCACTTTAAATTCAGTTAATTTAAACAGTGTACACCTATTTTTGCCATGTGACTCAAAAGCTTTTAGTTTTTTAAGCATATTTTTGTGTTTTTTTACTTCAGGTTGTTTCTGGCGGTGACAAGGGCCAAGTTCGCTGGGAGACGATGGATCTTGTGAAGGGATCTTACTCCGCACAGGACTGTGCTGCTGATCATGTGACCAACATCAAACTGAGCAAACCAATAACTATCCTGGTAAGTATTAACCAAAAATAAAGTTATGATAGGAATGGTTTAAAAAGGAAGTATTAAAGAAAACATCCAACAGGCCCATCAGTAAAAAAGGCTCAGTGTAAAAAAAAAGATCTTCATTAAACATTAATGAATCCTTGTTACCCTTTGACTACACCCACTAAAATCTGTAAATAACTCCCTTAATATTCCACAAATTAAAGTAAAAATGACATAATAAAATCTTGCAAAATTGAAAATTGGATTTTGCACAATTTTTGCAGAAAAATCAGGTCTATGCTGTCTGCCTGCATAACTTCGGTGAACGTACATTTTGTGGTGAGCAAGGACAAGCCTCGGTAAAAGGGGACGACGGAACAACCTTTTTCTTCTCTCATTGTTCACAGTGCAGTAATGGAAGCAGCGTTTCAAGGGGGCAGTTCCCTGTTGTTCTGTATCAAAGGTTTGTTGGTGTTAAAATTGTTTGTAAATATTTAAAAAATTCATGCTGCGCTTATTTGGCCTGATCATTTCGTTGCCCATAAGTTGTCTTGTTTTTGTTTTTCCTGTATGATTTTAAGCAAAGTTTTATCTTGCTAGTTCAATTGTTCTTAACCTTTTTATTATCGTTATGCTTGAAAAAAAACTGATGAAATTCAAATTAAAAAAAAATTGTTTCTGAAAAGCCATCTTTAATAGTTTTTAGCTAACACTAGTCTACACTGCAAGTGGGTATACTCCCGAGACTACACTATGACGTTACCAAAGGTGTTGAATGAAACCCTAACTAAACACACAAAACTTTATTCTACAAAGTAGGAAATATTTTAGTGCAATGCAATTAAAAAAGCGACAATCTAATTACACCCTCAAAAACGTCAAATTACTGGATTGAGAATGACTGAACTACTCAGATGATTGTTAAGCTTTTACACTTTTAATTTTGACTACCACGTGTTGTTTTAGAGCACAGGATGATGACCTTCCCACATCACCTAGCGACAAGTGGATCGGCACTGCAACCACGCCGGCAAAAGCTACTCTTGCATATCAACGTCACGCTCTCAACATTCTTGCCTTGGTAACCGAATCCACAGTGGAGGTGTTGAATTCTGTGTCGTGTGTTGAAGACAATGATCTGGAAGTGGAAGCTAGAGATGAAGATCAGATTGTTGATGCTGATGAGGATGGAAAGAAAGAGGAAATGAGCGTATTTGGGAAGAACGAGATGATGGAGAATAAAATTTGTGATTGTGCGAGAAGCGTTTTGTCTTCAGAACTGGTGTCCTACCTACTTCCACAGCTATTTTCTGACATTGGTAAGTGATAGAAATGGCCAACTGAAAGTGTACATAAAAAATTCTCACAGTCTATCTCCAAGTTTTTTAAAACAGGTTTATTCCTCGCCTTTTTTGCAACTGATTTGAATTTTTGCTTATTGTTACATGGAGATTAGCAGACTTTAGTTGAGCACTGTGCACTTGGGTACATTACCTGATGCACGTGACAGGTTCACAGTTCATTTTCAGACTTTCTTCTAAATTTCATCTCATACCATTTTTTCACACACCATCAGTTTTGGATAAGAAAGAACATCGTGCATCTTTGAATTGCTTAATAGCGTAAATCATTTCACAAAAATAAACTATTTCTTTACTGTGATCCTAACATTTTAGCACTTACTGTCAGGATAATATGTGCAAATTTTTTTACTTTCATTGATATTTCCAAAATATTGTTTGTTTTGTTTTTTATGCGCGCCAAAGAAGCATTTCACCAATCTTGACTGTTTGTTTTCACCAGGTGTGTTGGTCAAAAGGAATGCTCACTGTGCTGTTGAAGTTACGGATCTCATACGCGATCTTCTTCCACCTCTGATCAGCGTACAACAGCTTGCACAGTTCGATAACAACCCACCAGCTGAGAAAGCAAAGACCTTCACTGTTACGGTGGAAAGTAGCCACCCATACAAACTTGCCTCTGTCAGCCAAAACAAGGTAAAACATTTTTTGTTGTGGTTGTGTTAGATCCAAAACGTCACATATTATTAGTGATGCAACGATTACTGATCTAGATATTAGTTAACAAAGTTGGCAAAAAGTTAACTACAAAAGTTGCAGTTCAGTGAAATTCGCTTTAATATTAATTCAAAAACTATGTATTTTCCTTTCCTTTTTCTTTAAATTTATGTTACTCAAAACAATTGCGTTTTAGGAAAATGTCATTTTGCGCCACAGCGATGTCATAAAGTTGCTTTTGAAATTATCGAATTAATAGTACACACCAAAAAATTCAGCCTGAAGTGAGATTTAAACCCACGCTCTCTACCGCATGTGCTATGCATAGAGAGAAGCAGCAGTGTCTGGTATTTACATTTTCAGCAAGCAACACCACTGCACTTGTGTACCTCAGTTAGTAGTTTGCAGTAACTAACCTAAACTTGTAGTAAAAACAAACAAATTTTGCAGGTGTCTTTTCCTGAATCAGTTAAATGGATGGTCGTCCAATTTTCCCATAAATGCCAAACTGCCCAACGTGAAGATTTCCTGCAACTTTACCTTGTCGATCCTGTACAAAACTCAACGGCCAACGTCACTGAGGTTACAAAATTTCCTATGTTTGTGTTATCATTTTTTTTTGGTAAAGCACATCGACAACTGGAGTCAGATTAAGAGTTGTGGGGATATGTTATAAAAGCTGTAACGGTCACGGGAGCCAACAAACAGAAAAATTACTGTTTTTAAACATTCAAAAATGTTTTCGCACCTTTAGCATGCATTAAAAGCATCACTCACTTCTAGAATTTGTGCTGCCTGCTGTGTCAGGCACAATGTGACATCAAGAAATTTTGCCCTGTGTTTGTCGAAGGCCAAACACTGCCTCGACACTAATCCGATTTTTGTTACCCAGGGCACAGTGACAAAAGTGTCATCGATNGTTATGGGGGTATGTTTCAAAGCTGTAATGGTCACAGGAGCCAACAAACAGAAAAAATACTGTTTTTAAACATTCAAAAATGTTTTTCCAGCTTTAGCATGCATAAAAAGCATCACTAACTTCTAGAATTTGTGCTGGCTGCTGTGCCAGGTACAATATGACCTCAAAAAATTTTGCCCTGTGTCTGTCGAGGGCCAAATACAGCCCAACCCTAATCCGATTTTTGTTATCCAGGGCACAGTGACAAAAGTGTCATCGATGAAATCATGTCACGCTGTTTTGCAAAAAATGTACCAAGACAAAAATTGGCCACAAAAAGCTCTTCTACTGCCTGGTAAGATTAAAGTCGCGCCAAGTTTAGTATGCTGTTATAAACCATTTTTTGTCCAAGCTGTAATGTTTTGCTTTCTGTTCATTAAACATTTATGTCTCTATACAGGTCATGAAATGATCTTTTCACTTGAAACTGCTTCTGACTACACAAACAGCAAAGATCAAAAACCATTGTTGTTCTATGGATTTCATTGCACAGTCACAGGTTAGTTTTTGGTTTGAAACGATCGTCAAAACAAAATCAAATTAAGGGACCAAAATAGTAAAGTCTCAAGCCCCATATTAGAAAGTCAATACACACACATATATATATATATCTATGCATGTAACCTAGCAAAGCTTCAAGAATTCATTTTGCTATTTCTGTTGGAAAAGCAACTTTTTCAATCTGTTTTACATGCAGGGCAAAAAATGATTTGACAAATTGGGTCTAAACCAACAGTTTATAATTTGTTTTTTATTTTTTGTTGGTGTAGTATCGTTTGCATAATAGTTGAGTAAATGTGATTTACGACATGTTTGTGAACGAACTTAAATGTACCCAGGTTACGAGGACATGTCATTCTCCAACAAAAGTGAAGAATTGGTGAACAAGCTGGTCAACACTGCAGGCTTGTGTGCTGTCAACCTTATGACCGTTCATGACCAGTTGTGGAATGGTAAGATACTTGCTGCATGTTGTCAACTTTTTCTTTGAAACATTAATGCTAAAAATACATGAGTTAATAGGACACAGACTTTATCTCGAACATTTTAGGCAAAAAAGTGAAGTGCATAGTAGGTGAATCAATGTAGAACCTGTTGCAGTTAGTCGATGTGACACTGAGCAGCCAGGTAGTCTACAAAATAAGTACAGTGCCTATGTGACAGGCACATAGGGGCAAAAGGGGCCACTTGCCCCCTGGAACCCCCAAAATGTACTTTTTTATTAATATGTTTCATTAAAAAATGTAACACCTGAAGAAAGTATCTTAGATACCGACATCTATCTATCTTTGTGTGTTAAGGTTCCCTTTGAAAATTTGCTGATCATGACCATGACAGTGACACAACTGTATGTTCACTCCCAGCTTAAAACCTTATCACTTTTTTAAATGCTTTACAGACAACGTTGAATCAAGTACTTCTGGTTCACATGATGACAAAATTGAACACTTGAAAGTGATAGAGAGCAGTGCAGCGGTCACGCTTGAGCAACACTCGTCGCTGTTTCTTCCTGGTTTGCATCTGAACAACTTCCCTGGCGCATCGGAAGCTCTCACTGGAAATTTACCGATCAACGATGGGTCCAAAGAGAAAAAATTCTTGTTGGATTTTGTGACAGCGACACCTGACACGAGTGGAGGAAGATTAGCAAGGTTAAGAAAATGTTAATTATTCCAACTAATTGTTCGCAGACAGAGCAACTTTTTTGGCTTTCCAAATTCAACTTTTTTGCTGTAAAATTCTTGTGGTTTTCTAAAAGTCACTGTCTTATATGGTGCATCAAATAGAACTACAATATTTGAAAAAACTATGGAAAAAGACATTGGACAGACAGACAAAAAATGTAGGACTTTTTGTTGCTTGTACTCTCTTGTGAAGCTGTCTCCTAATTAATGCTACAGAAACACTTTTTTTTTGCCAGTTAACTCTCGTCAACACTGTCAGAACTTATGACTCCAGGCATGCCTTCAGGAGCAGTATTTGGGGGAAAACATTTGCAATTTATTTTGTTCTAACATTCACTGTGATTGTAACTGTCTTGATGACCTTTTCGCAGATGGCTTCAACCAGACTCGTATGTGGATCCTAAACATTGCATGCTGCAACTAAATTTAAAATCTCTCTTCCACACACTGCCCACATCGGTTACGATCATCACTCGAGATCAATATGGAAATGCCGTTCACGTTCCAACACTCAAAGTTGAATTGTCGACAAAACCACAGCCCTCATCACACTATCTTCCACCTGATGTGGCTGCAAACTATGGTGAGATTTGATTACCTAAGGCAGTTGTGCTGATCAGAAGTTGCTTTGACAAATTTTGTGGTTGGCTGAGTGTAACTGGTAGAGGAAATTTAAAATGATGTTTGATCGAAAGTTTTTGATCATCACACGGCGATAAGGTTTAAACAAATCCAAGTTATAATGCAAGAATTGTCAAACACCTTTTTTCATGTAATTGACTACTTTTGTCATAAACACATTCCTAAAAGATCAGTTTCAGAAATATACAAATGTTTTATTGTTACAAAGTGTAACATCATATTTCCCTAAATCTGTTTGGCCATGCACCAAGTGTTAACAAACATTGCTTAGTGTTCTTTTGAACAAAATATTTTACCATTGTTTTGAACAAACCTCTTA
>QXVZ01021733.1:25441-48820 GCA_008931825.1 Phallusia fumigata | reverse complement strand
CAGGATATAATTTTATAACTCGCCCAATCCCAATCCAAAAAATTTCGACGCTAAATGGTCTCAAAAAGGCGGACGGCGGGCGACTTCCAATACACGCTTAAGTAAACAAAATAAGTACTTGTGTGCAGAAACTTCTCCCTACAAGTCTGTACAATAAATAGCAATCCAAGTTCAAATTACACCGTCAATTCTGCTGGTCTGACACAACGTATTACGACATACGTGCGGCAGTCATTCGCTTGTTTTCAAACAGCATCGGACAAGATGCCCTAGTAAATTGTTTAGGCTTAACCAACAAATTTAATAAAGCTGCTGTTAACCTAGACTGTGTTTTTACAAAAGGTGGCTGTACATAGTCGTTTTACGTTTGTAACCACTAAATAGTACACCATGGGCCAAAATACAACATGCATATGTTAACAAATTTTTTCATCGCTTCATTTCTGACCAAGAACACATATTTCTGACCTGTCCGCGTCGAACACAAGGGGATACTCAAAGTTCTTCTTCTGCGTCTTCCTTCTGGTCGTTCGCGCATTCACTGGATTCAACGGGCCCTCTGTGATGTCATAAGGGAGGACGGGACTTGAAGGGAGAGACGGGTTGTTGGAAATGTGCCAAATCCGGTGTTGACCGAAGTAACCCACGTAATGGCCCCGATGTGGGTACCAAACCCTGAAAACCAGTTTTATGTCAGTTAGTGAACTAAGCCTTCACCGCAGGCCAGGAGTGCTTACAGATTTTAATGTACACCCAAGTTACCGACCAAGTCCATCCGCTACTAAAATTTGTTAATGTGTAACATGCATCGGTGTCTCTGGTTAAAATTTGACTGTGTAGCTGTTGAGCGCAAGCCCCTGACATGGGTTCAAATCCGACCACAAACTAACATTATAAAACATACACGCCTTGGTGCACTAAATGCTTGAACAACTGGCGTATAACGCTTTTTGTAGGCAGGATTGCAAGTATAACCAAAGGCAAGGAACGAAAAACAAGAAGTGGTCTGGTCGAGCAAAATATTGACATTTTTTCCGATCACTGATTTTTACCTCACAGATCCATCAGTTGACGCTGTAATGAGCACACGCGACGAGTTGACAAACGTCAAACCCACAACCTTTGTCAAGTGCGCCCTCCAGCAGATTGTTTGCTTGATTAGTTCCGTCCGAGCCTGAACCGAGGCTGACGCTTGAGGGCGCTCGAGAAACTCCGAAACATCCCAAACTGTGACGTAGCCCTCTGCAAAAGACATAAAACGATTTTTATAATTTCACTGAATCCCTGTTTTTAGAGTAAAAGGCGGTTGGTGCCAGTAAGCATCGTTTACAAAAAATCGGTAAATTTCCTTGATATTACACACTAACGTTATCGTGACGAACTCTATCCCTTTTTTAACAGCGGGGTTTCAGATATGCAACAAGGATCCTTTTGCTATTTTACGTCATACGTTCAGATCTCAGCAAGCGATCTAAGAAGAATTTGGAAGCAAAACTGCACGTAACCCGATTTAGCGATGCCCCAGACACCACGCTGGGAGTTCCCCTTTCAACCCAGTTACCCCTGAACTTCGCTCTCTCTCCTTCCTTGCTCTCAGCCATAAATAAGGGGATTCCCCGTAATGCTACGCCAAACTTGGGGAAATTCCGCGACCCGAGCGCAGACGCAAACGAATAAGTTCATTAACATTCCAACAGCGTCACCCGAACACGCAACTAAGTTACCCAAACGCAACAGATCCTCGCAGCGTAAATTCCGTCCAACAGCGTCGTTTTAACTGTCTATGTATACTAAGGAGTGAACAATTGTGCAGTTAAATGCAAAAATGCACTCTCTGAAACTCGCGTTATCAAAACGTTTTCGCAGATTCTATTTGAAAACTAGAGTTACCTGGCCTAACACACGATCGTTAAAAACACCTACTTGCGTCGGCAACGATCAGCTGATTGGCGTGTTCATCGGAGCATGACGCTGTTACAGGCGACAGCACACGCGTCATCGGATTCACGCTGCACAGAAGTTCGCCACCTGACGACCAAAACCTGAAACAACAAACGTTGTGTAAAATTGGACCAAACGAAACGGGATTCGAACCAGCAACGAATGTTTTAACAAAGTCTTGTCTTTCAAGTGTAAAGTAGATTAACATTGGAAGCGAGGCACCCAGAAAGGGGGTTTCCGGGAATTCATTTCTTACCTCACAAACGTATCCTGGTGACAGGAAACTATAACCGGAGGAAATTTTACTGCCACCATTTTGATCGGCTCGTTGTCAAACCCGAAACCAAGCTTCCTCTCATCCGATTCACCATCTTTTTCCTCGCCTTCGCCCTCTTCTTCTGACGAACCCTGGACGAAAAACAAATATTCTTTTGGCAAGGAAAACACAGATCTCGTATCAAGACAAGAAAAAAATCAGGTATATATTGTTTCAACGTACTGTACTTTTTTCACGTAAAGTCCTACCTCAATATCAAGATCAACTTCACTCTCCGGGTCATCGTCTTGAGCTTCATCGACTGCATCCCCGTCTTCGCCTTTACCTTCTTCTCCATTAGATTTCTACAAATGTATGTCACTGATATTTTTAACACATGTGGAAATATCGGGCTTCTAACATTTAAGTATTTCTTCACACAGAATCCAATGACCAGACAAATTCGACACTGTCGGTTTGTTACGACAAGCGCTGAATTGTTTTTGTATGTTTGTTTTATCTTTTCCTTTCTTTAACATTTATTAAACACCTTTTCCTGATCCTCATCATTCTCATCCGGATCAATCAATCCCTCCTCAATCATCCTTTTCCTTCGCAACTTCCGCCGTCGCGCAACTTCCTCCGGGTCAGGGCGGAAAATGGTATGACGCAGAACAATGACGTCATTGATGCGGTGAGGAAACTGCTCCTTGGATCGGTGACGATGGCTGTCGTAACTGCTCGCGAGCTCAGCTTTGGCTAACTCGAATCTGTGGAGAAATCGCCAGCAAGAAAATGTTATTTCGTGATGGGGAGGGACCCAAACGTTACGTATTTGTGTGTGACGTGTTAGTTCTAATGTCACAGTAAGAAAAGCCTGAATTTCGATTACCAACATGTCATCTTGGGGATTCTGGCTCGGTCGGGCCTATCTCTCAGTATACTGGTAAGTGGTGAGCGTTGTTTCCCAATGTTTTTCCTCCAGTAACCACCATTACACGTAAATAGGGGTATGGACTTCTTTGAAGGCGAAAATGATGACCACATCTCTTAAAGACAAACTATTGGACAAGTTTCACTCACACGTTATTGACTGTTCCACTAGTGTAATCCCAGAGAACGAGATTACCATTTGAACAACCCGATACCAGTGTTTCAGGAAGTTCCGGTTCGTTGCACAAAGCCAGACACGTGACCTCGTTTCGCATAAGTACGTCCTCCTGTGATAAACAAGTCTGAAGTTGGATCCAAAGCCTCATTGCTATTTAATAACACATGTCATATATTAGGAACATAAGATACGGACTTGAAGAGCACCTTAGTTAAAAACGTACCTGCCAGAGAGCTTGTATATAGTGAATACATTTTATTGCAAATGTTTCGACAATCTCTGTTGTCATTATCAGTGCATAGTTATTCACTATGTACAAGTTTTCTGGCAGTTATGTTACGACATATATGTTTCCATAGTAAAACATGAGATCAGGAAATATAAATCAATACAACTTCATGGAAGAGCTGGGAAGAAAAGATTTTGGAAGCATTTTTTGTGGTGAATTGATTAGCAACTCACCTTTCTAGGTATTATCTCCTCGTCGTTATCCTGATAAACAGGTTTTCTGCTTTCATCAGCTTCACTCCCAACTGGGGAATAAATCTAGAAAAGTTTCAAAATTAGATTTTTGACAAACATTTTCTGACGATTAGATCTGACAAAAGATTTTGGAAGCCTGGTCTCTTAAAATTGCAAAACATTAGGTAGATTTCAGGTGACTTTAATGACTTTAAAGTACTTTGAACTTCGATCAAGGGTTTAAATAACAAATACGGAATCGGCTTGGTGACGTTACAAAACATGGAAATGACAAATTTCATCCGATTTAGGTGACATAGCTGACTAACATTTCATTGATAACTTTTGATGAAAGCTTATGTTGGTAACATTAAAATGACAACTTTTATATGATTACGTGAGGTTCAAATTTTATTTGCCTACATTGTTAAAACAAGCACAGTAGGTCATATACTCGTCGTCAGGCAATGCCCCTTCTTATTTTACCAGGAGTGCTTATATACTACGGCAAAACCGCTTGCAGGAGGGCTGTGTTTTGTCGACGTTCCTGCACGGATGGTCACGTTCATGACGNGATTTCAGGTGACTTTAATGACTTTGAACTTCGATCAAGGGTTTAAAAAACAAATACGGAATCGGCTTGGTGACGTTACAAAACATGGAAATGAAAAATTTCATCCGATTTAGGTGACATAGCTGACTAACATTTTATTGATAACTTTTAATGAAAGCCTATGTTGGTAACATTAAAATGACAACTTTTATATGATTACGTGGGGTTCAAATTTTATTGGCCTACATTGTTAAAACAAGTACAGTAGGTCATATACTCGTCGTCAGGCAAAGCCCCTTCTTATTTTACCAGGAGTGCTTATATACTACGGCAAAACCGCTTCCAGGAGGGCTGTGTTTTGTCGACGTTCCTGCACGGATGGTCACGTTCATGACGTCATACAAGAAAGAAAGAGGGAGAGAGAGAGAGGTGAGAAATGCGTGACGTCAACTTTTTTCCGTTTGGAGAAGGTTTATAAGGTTGGACTTGTGTTTTGCGTGACGCTACCGTGGTGAACTTGACACACAAGATTCAACGCCTTTAATGAACATAGGGCGCTTGTGNAACATCTTCACGTGCTACGTCTACTCTCGCGCACGCCTTCGTCCAGGAGTTACCTGTGCGCATACGTGTGGGGTGACGGTGAACCCCCTTCTCTGGCGTTGGGTTCGGGGTAGGAGTAAAAGGAGAGGGGGTTTGTAGGGATAAATGGGGTGACAACATACACTTGGCGTGGGAGCGTAGAAAAAATAATAGCTGTAGAAGCTTGTCGCTTGTTTCTTATTTATTCATAGAAAAAGAAAGTTTTTACGACAGTGATAAAATCGGTTCGATGTTTGCTTTACGTCGTTAATCAACGTCATTCAGTCATCTTGCCGGGTTGCTCGGCTCCGTCGGAATTTTGACTCAACTTTGTCAGTTGCCCTTATTTTGCTTCGCACAAACGGGGTCGCACGGTCCCCCGGCCTGTGAAGTCTGGGGTGATGGGGAATCCCCTTCAGAGTGGCGTGATCCAATGTTTGGTGCGATACGGGGAATCGGCGTAAGGTCGGGGAAGGACTAAAAGAGAAGGGTTGGGGTCGTCGGTTGANCGTCAAAGTGGGTTGATCAACGAGCTTCGTGCAGTCAACAGTAGCGCTTGTTGATTGCACGGTTTTGTACGCCCCCCAAAACGGGTTTTCCAAAACGAAAACAATTTAAATTCTCTATTACCAAAAACGTACCTACATGTTTGTTTGTTTGTTTCATTTTTAACCTCGGGGGCGGAGAAACGCCTGAATGCGCTATGCTCATTATGAGTCTGCAGTCGAGCTACCTGCTTCATATGTTTACTGGTCGATACGAAACTTACGCATCAAGCATGCCAAGGGGAAAACGACTTGACAATAACGAGCGCACGAGGTATGTGGCCACGCAAAAATAGTGCGTAAGTTTATATGAGAGCAACTGAGCTATATTTAGTGACCAGTCAGCTTGCCGGGTTGCGTGGCTCGGTCGGAATTTCGATGCAGCCTTCTTCGCCGCTTCGCCGCTCTTTATTTTGCTCCGTACATAAGACCAGGCCGGCGGGCTTTCCCAAGCAGCGTGGTCTGGGGTGATGCAACGCTGGGTAATGAGAACCCCCTTACCCCGAGTGGCGTAATCCGATTTTTGGGGTGAAGGGTGCGAGGTCAGGGAGGGAATAATAGAGAGGGGTTTGCGTAGGCTGTTGGGCGCTCTTACAGGGTCGGATTTAGTTTCGGCCGAAACTAATGAAGTTACTTGCATTTGTGGATTACCCAACACCCGACGTTGCACCAAACACTGGATCACGCCACTTGGGGGGCAGGGGACCCCATCACCCTACGTTGCACCAAACATCGGACCACGCCAACCGGGGAACCCCCGAAACACAACGCATGTTAATTCATCAAAGATGTGTTGTGAAAAAACATCAGATTCAATTAGGTTTAAGGTTGTATTGATGTCGGTGATCTGACCTGTCATCGACGTCCGAAACACTCAACTAATTACTAAAGTGGGAAAATCAAAACGTTTACGCCACCACAACCATAGACGTGATCACGTGATCAGGCCGCACTTTGTTGGAAGCAAAACATCTTCACGTGCTACGTCTACTCTCGCGCACGCCTTCGTCCAGGAGTTACCTGTGCGCATACGTGTGGGGTGACGGTGAACCCCCTTCTCTGGCGTTGGGTTCGGGGTAGGAGTAAAAGGAGAGGGGGTTTGTAGGGATAAATGGGGTGACAACATACACTTGGCGTGGGAGCGTAGAAAAAATAATAGCTGTAGAAGCTTGTCGCTTGTTTCTTATTTATTCATAGAAAAAGAAAGTTTTTACGACAGTGATAAAATCGGTTCGATGTTTGCTTTACGTCGTTAATCAACGTCATTCAGTCATCTTGCCGGGTTGCTCGGCTCCGTCGGAATTTTGACGCAACTTTGTCAGTTGCCCTTATTTTGCTTCGCACAAACGGGGTCGCACGGTCCCCCGGCCTGTGAAGTCTGGGGTGATGGGGAATCCCCTTCAGAGTGGCGTGATCCAATGTTTGGTGCGATACGGGGAATCGGCGTAAGGTCGGGGAAGGACTAAAAGAGAAGGGTTGGGGTCGTCGGTTGAACGCTCTTGCAGCGACGATTTTAGTTTCGGCAGAAACTGATTACGTCACTTGCAATTGGGAAGTTCCAATCACCCCATGTTGCACCAAACATTGGAGCACGCCACTCCGAGGGAAGTCCCCATCACCCCATGCTGCCCCAAACATTGGACCACGCCACTCCGAGGGAGGTCCCCATCACCCCATGCTGCCCCAAACATTGGACCACGCCATTCCGAGGGAGGTCCCCATCACCCCATGCTGCCCCAAACATTGGACCACGCCATTCCGAGGGAGGTCCCCATCACCCCATGCTGCCCCAAACATTGGACCACGCCATTCCGAGGGAGGTCCCCATCACCCCATGCTGCCCCAAACATTGGACCACGCCATTCCGAGGGAGGTCCCCATCACCCCATGCTGCCCCAAACATTGGACCACGCCATTCCGAGGGAGGTCCCCATCACCCCATGCTGCCCCAAACATTGGACCACGCCATTCCGAGGGAGGTCCCCATCACCCCATGCTGCCCCAAACATTGGACCACGCCATTCCGAGGGAGGTCCCCATCACCCCATGCTGCCCCAAACATTGGACCACGCCACTCCGAGGGAAGTCCCCATCACCCCATGCTGCGCCACCACTTATGATCACGTGATTAGACCACGCTTTTGGGCGGAACAAAACAACTTTGCGTGCTAAGTCAGTTCACGCTTGCGGAGTTACCTGCGGCGCATACGATGTGGGGTGACGGTAAACCGCCTGGTATTAAGAGCGGGGTAGGAATAGAAGGAGAGAGGGTTTGTGGGGGTAAACAGAATGGCGATATACGCCTCACATGGGCGTGTGGTACAAGGTAGCTGTGAAGACAAATATCTACGCGACGTAATTACTTTGTCGTTTGTTTTATAATTAATTGTGAAACATCTTTTTCATGAGTTTTATCTCCTATTTATTCATGAAAGCATTTTTTTCCACTCGAGAAAATATTTTTTTATGGCTGTGATAAAGTCGGTTGTACGCTTCGTTTTACTAATCAATGTCGTTATTGCAACGTACCGATGACGTGGAAGGCTCGGGGGAAATAGGCCATTCAAACATTCCATCGAACTGTTGCATCATAATCAGGTCACTGCTTTCGTCATCATCCTGAAGAGTTGTAATTTTAACATTTTTCAATGTTTAATTGCCATTTTCTTATATTTTACTTGCTAATTTTCTGATCTGATCTTGGATTTGCAAAGTAGAACATGTGATTGCTTTTACACAGTTGTCAAGTGGACAAGACAAAAAATCTATTTGTTTGCGCCCATATCGACAACTTTATTTGTAATAATTACAAGTTTTAAACCGAGAACAATCCCCGATTTTACTGTCTCCAGGTTATACGCAACATAGCACACAAAAATAGTACAATGGCGCTACCTAGCGGACAAATATTTTATGCAATTTTACGTTAGGTGGCAGTGTTTCATCACCTGGAATATTTTTAGTTTGTTGTTCCATCCAAGAGCAAGAATTCGTCTTGTTACCGGCTGTTTCGAGTCCTTATTCTCACTTTCATTGATGAACACCTCGTCATCGGCATGTGAATGTTCCTCATTAGTGACCTGAAGTTAAGCATGGATTGGTTAAGTATTAATCACATAGAGTAAGTGTGCACTGGCAATAGGCCTTCGAAAGTATGACAAAAAATGTTGTGCTTGCATAACTGTCTAATGTACACATCACACTCTAATCCGGAGCTTCTTGTGTTTTGCTGAGCAAGAACCTCAGGTGAATGACATTGTATCAAACCTATGTATCCATGTATTGTTTAGGACGCAACTAGTGTGGCTTATTTTTATATATTTTGTGTAAAAATGACAGACTTTGTTTGCCTTTTAGTAGGTCCAGATTTGTAAGTCGTTTTAGAAACTGTTATTCATCAAAGATAACAGAACAATCCACCTATGAACATCCCTAATCTTACTGGCACAATTGGGGAGTCGATGATGTAGAGAAGAGAGAAAACAGAATGATCATCATCTCCCCCATCCTCCAGAGAGTAACTCTTCATCTCTTGCCCACTACTGAACTCCCAAACTTTAAGAGATCCTGAATGAAATGCACTAGACGCTGTGTATTTGTTGATTGTATGTACAAAATCAGTGTTTAGCTAGAATATAATGTGATTAAAATGAAATGTTATCTAATGCAAAGAGGCAAGTATATTAGCCACTGGCAATGGAGACAAGCTTGCATTTCTAAGTCATAGGCACAAGGTTTTGGCTGTAACTGAAAATGCTATTGTTGCTTCAAACAATAATGTTCAATTCTATCAATTCTGCTGATAGAGAAAATTCAGTAGTTAATTATACCATGTAGTTGTTCTAAAACTTTAGCTTACCATCATAAGCCCCACTTATCATTCTTGTTCCCATTCCATCAACAGCAACAGATAGAACTTCAATATTTGGTCCATGAGCCTCCAAAATTTGGTACATTTGTCTTCCAGTTTCAACCTCCCAGACCTTAACATGGGCATATAATGGTAAACAATAAACTGTAACATTTATTACTGTTTCAATACATTTGTCTTTACTGCACAATGCTACACATTTGAATGACAGCTACAGAAAGACAGTGTGATACATACTGCCCACCAATCACAAAGACACATGTAGGACTTGGAATAGGTAAAAAAGGCCAAAATATTTCAGGAATAAAACTATTTTGCACTAACAAGCAACTTAATCTGTCAAAACTCATGTGGTATGGCATCAATCAAATAGAATGTGATAGATTGATCAAATGAAGTTACCAACGCTGTTAATTTAACCCCAGAAGATAATTAAAGTAGAAGCAAGCTTGCCTTGATAATTGACTCTGTGCAAATTGTAACAACTTGACTGAGTGTCGAGTTGATGACCACTGTAGTCAGTGGGTGATCATGAGTGTGTGGAACCGACATTGTATCCTGAACAGTCCTTGTCATTGGCCATAAATCCATAGTGTTTGAACCTGTAAAGTACAAATTGCCAATAACTAATGCTCTTTACTATTAAATGCCATCGGGTAATCACCAGTCATAAGTCGATCATGCCTGGCATCAAATAACATTGACGAAATTCGTCGGTCACCTGATCTCTCATCATTGTCTGTAAACACCTGTAAAGTAAAAAATCATTTTAGACAAATTGGCATTGAACAATAATAATCATGTGACCACACAAGTGAAAAAGTGTTTGAAATGTTGCTAAAAAACAAATGTACAAGTATTAAGTTCCCACATGGCTAGGGGACCAAAATAATTAGTTATGCCCATAAAAAGCCCCACCCCCTCCCAGCAAGCTGGCTGGATCAATACAAATAACATAAACAATCTCAAAGCATGTGACACTTTTGTTGCCAAATATACCTGAAGACACGCTAATGTGTGAATATCCCAAACTCTAAACACTCGGGCTGTCGATAAACTAATGACATGTTGATCTTTCTCATTCATCACAATATCAACGATGGTGAAAAGATGTCCCACCATCTTCCCTGTAGGTCTGGATAAAATGTTTGGATGCCATACCCTAATGGTCTTGTCAACACCACCTGCAATTAAATTGTGATGGATGTTGTTTTAGTTTGACTAAAATGGAACATTTGATGCAAAAGAAACAGCCGGGTTTCAATATGGCTTGCATATTTTTGGAACAATTACATGCAAATCACAAACAGCTGTGTTTGTAAAAACTTTACTGTTTAAAAAAGACCAATGGTACAATATACTAAACTGCATTTTTCTCTCCAGCCTTTATTTTTGAAAGTCAAAACACTTTTTCTGACTATAACAAGACAAAACATTGCATTACTACTTACCAGTGGCAAAAATGTTGGATTTTTCTGAGTAACAGAATGCATTGACGCCACGGGGAATGGAGAGCTCACTGACTGCTCTGTAATGATAGGTCCATGTCAATTCAGACCTACAGAATTGATCTACAAACTAGCTCTTTATGGCAGATTCAGTTACAATGTAGTACAGGACCATAAAAGACAATCCAAAAACATACAAGTCTGTCGAAAGTGTACTTGGTATTGATAACATGACCTAATGCGAAAGTACACCGACAAAAATGATGATTATTATCATAAAGTCTTACTGAGTGTCATGTAAACGCTTTAGGCTGGCGATAACAAATGAAAGTTTATCGCCAGGGGAGCACGAAGCAAAGCTCTTGAGGTCAGGAAGATACTGAACTTGTAAAACCCAATCATGATGGAACTTTCGGCGAATCCATGGTCTGCAAAATCACCATCAAGTTGTAAGAAATTAGCTAATGCATGAGGGTACAAACTTTTGTCAATAGCTTAACAAATTCTTTCTGGAGATAAATATGTACCACGGCCCAAATATGTGCTAAGTAAAACAAACTGTCAAAATCTAAGTGCAGTGATATTTGGTAATGCAACGTTGAAAAAGGAATGACTGCAGTTCGCCAGGTACTTATGTTTAAGATATAATCGAAAATCTTGTTGAAGTGCAAATTGTCCTGTTGGAAAGCCAGGATCTTTACAAGAAAATCAAACACTTACACTGTAAGAGTAGCAGGGTCAATGACATGATATTTCACAACACGTTTTTGGTCAGTCTTTGTCTTGACAACAAAGTCATTGTGTGTCAGTCGGATCAAGTTGATGTAACCTTGGTGTAAAACAAAGAAACAATAATACAAAGGGCAAGTAAGTTTTGCCAAACACAACCACATTAAAATATTTTTTCATGTCTGTCACAATTAAGTACATTGCATCTGAATGCATAGTAGTTTATCTAAATTTTAGTCCTTAGTCCTGAGAGAGTTCGTGCATTGACATGTTATTGTAGTTGTACTTACAAACACATTTTGTGCATTAGCTTAGCAACCTACCAGTTTTGTGGTCAAACAATACAATACGACTTGCTAGAAAAAACCATTATGACAAAATTTTTTTGCAGGCGTAAGTACATGGGCCCCATAAATGCAAAATTGATCATAATTTTTTCTAAATACACACAAAAAATTCTTCGGTACTAAAAGAACTAGTGAGTATAACAATAACTAAAAAACCTTTAATACCTGCATCATCACCAATCAGCAGCGAATCAGAGTGATCATCATCATTAGGAACCAAACACATGCATTGTGGGGAATGTTCAAGTGGTTTGATCACATGGATACTTGACTGATTCTTCGCTTTTGCACGGTGATCCCAAATCACAATGCTTCGCTCTGTCGTTGCCTACAATACATGTGTGTTGACTTGTCTTCACTTTTTTTACTGAGTTGAAAACATGTTTGACAGTACACATGATAAATCTTAAAAATTGTCTCAAAATTTCTGACTTAAATAATACGCAATTGGCCCTTAATAAGCTACGGCAGCTGATTTTGATAAGCATCTAAAAACATATGTACTATATTGTAATATTAGATCAGCATTAAGAATGTTTATGGTAGATTAGCTGGCTGCTCTAAAATATTTGTTTTGAATTTAGACTATCAGATCAAAGTCTTCCATTAATTTTTGCAGTTTCTTTCACCTATTAGCAGCAGATTTGGAACCAATTAAATCTAGCATTTGACAAATAAAAGATAACTTACAATGACTTTTCGCAATTTTGGCAAATACTGGCAACTGGTCATCCACGCAGATTCCTGCAAAAAAATAAACCAGTAATTGGTCTTAATTCTGCTTGCTGCAAAATCTAATTTCAGTTTTAAAAATACAACCAAAAAGTTAAACCATAACATTTAAACTCACATTGATGTCAAAGCAGTTCTGAAGTCGGAGCTAAAATAAAATAAAATTTGTTACTGGCAAACATAATCACAAAATTACAGTTTTATATTGTGTTTATCTAAACTCTAACATTAAATACAACTTGGCCCGATAAATATATGTACCTTTCCATTATAAATGGACAATGCTCCTTTTTGGGATGCAGTGACATAAACATCAAAGTCAGGTGAGTAGATGACTGACTGAATTGTGTCGCGGCGTTTCTTGTCACCTAAACAAATTTATTTGTAATAAGAAACAGCAAAACAGAATTCTTGCCTGGGTGGGAACTGTGAATGGTCTATAGAAACCACCACTTTTCTGTTAAAGTGCCCCATGCCCATCACTCCATCCAAGAATTTTTCAATGCAAAATCTAATTTCTAACACACTTTTCAAAGCACACAATTTTTTGTACAAACCTGCTGCTTCTCCAATAGTTTTTCTCTTGGAGACTGTAAAGACGCTGATTTCTTCAGTTCCTCCATCCGTTTCTTCGTTTTCATTTTGAAAATATCCAAAAACCTGATTTTTTGCGTTTATACATTTATTCGTGTGCAGTCAGTAGTCAGAATCAGAAAGCTCAATGAATTATTATCGCCCGATTCCATAAACTACACGTATTGTTTGTTTAACTAAGTTTAAGAACATTCTTTTCAAAATTTGAAAATAAAATAAGAGCATAAGTTACACAAAATTGTCTTCCAATTGTAAATAATACGTCATTAAAAATGGCGGGAAAACATCACACTATTGACTGCGACATAAATGCATATATTTTCACGTTAGTGTGTTTTATTTTTATGTCCTACAAGTTAAGCCAAGGGTTTACCTACCCAGAACTATACCAGCACCAAAATTCACTTAGCAATCCAACCGTAAAAAGCAAAATGTCACTGGGATGACTTTGCGATTTTGTGTATTCGTCTCCATAACAATGCCCACTCAACCATGACCTCAAGTTCGTTCAAGATTTTAAATTAAATAAAGGAACAATTTGCTTTGTGGGGTTAGTTTTATTCAGAATCTCTCATCCGAAACCAAAATTTTGAATCCATGCTTTGGTGTGGCATCTTTGTGTACGGTACCACTATCATGATTCCGATCACTTGTTAGCCTATTGTCATGTAACTTGCGAAATACATGACCAACAAAAAATTGATGCAAAATCGATCTTGGAATGACAGAATAATGGTCGTGTAGCGTTAGGATTTGACAAAATATGCACAAGCAAGTTGATTACGAAGTTCAGTTTAGGTCCGCATATAGCCAGACAGTGTAAAATTATGATTAGCTTACCTCACTCCAATCAATCTTCTCTTCCGGATTTGTGCTGAGTTTACGGTGAATTGCCTTCAGATCCTGGGACTTAACGTCAGCACCGAACAGTGCCCGCACGTAGTTGCAAAAATCCGCATAACGAAGATTATCTGAAATCGACAAGTTGTAAAGGAAATAAAAGCAACAGATCCATGGTCTAACAATTGCGTTTCCAGACCAGTTGAGTTAGGTTGCACCGTATAATAAATGTCGAATGGAAAGTGACATACTTTTGAGGGTTTTGGTTAAATAATTTTAACGTATTCTGTAAGTTGTACCGTCCATACTGAAATCGTTTAACAAGAAACTTATATAACCCATACATTGGTGTACTGTCCGTGGCGCTTGAAGATGGATATTTTGTAGTACGATGTATAACGCACGTAAGGAACGTTTTGGTCTTAAACATGTACACAGGGAATTGCGTGTAACAAGGTTCGTAACGTTTTCAGAACACTTCCCAAAAAGTAGGCTGTGTAGTTGACTTCATAGGAACTGTCAGAAAAAAACGCTTTTAAGCATACAAAGTAGTGCGTATGATCTTCATTTGATTGCACTGTGACATGTGTCAACCGGGAAAATAAGAAACATTTAACGTATAAAGTTGTGCATGTGAAAAGATTTACTTTATAATGAACGAGGTTTGTTAGAAAGCCAGCTTTAGGCATAAAAGCAAAAAGATGCCATTAGTATTTGGTCTGTGACATCTGTTGTATAACCTGTGCTGCGTGTTTACGACACAAAAACAGTAATCTTAACTTACCATTGATCGCTTGCCGCTTTTCCTCCGAACTCGCGTCTGAATCTTGCAACGTAACTTCAGCAATAAAATCACGGAACTGGTCCAATTTGCTTTGAAAACTTGTGAGCGAGAATGGTCTTTCCGACGGGGTGGCTTGATGGTGAACCTCAGTCATTATCGATCATCAGACACTCACTGACCAAAACCTTTGATGTATTTGTGCAGACGTTTTTGTGCGAGATCTTGTCTGCTACAAGTTTAACCTGGCCAGCGAGCTTCCTATACCAACAAGCTATTCAGGTTTATCCAAAGTTTGCGATAACAAACCAGCGCGGATAAACCGTGATCTGTGTGACAGCAAGATCGTCCCAACAAAACAACTGAAGGGCATTTGATATTAAGTTTCAAAGCAGGAATTGTTTTGTGCGGCATTCGACCGACACGTGATATAGTTGCCACAACGATGGCCCACGATGTAATGGTTCTTGCCAATGGTCGAAAAACAGTAGTTTTACACTTGTAAAATGTAAATGCAAGCAAACAGCAATTTAACATCACGGTAAAACCAATACCTTGGACTCGTTACTTAAACCAATACCTTGGACTCGTGCCTCGATGTGTATTCTAGATCTAATAAAAATGGATAAACAACGGCCATAGTTTTCGATAAAAGATAACTGGCCCCGGACCAGTCATTAAAAAATAAGTAACTCATCTGATATTAAACTTGCAAAAATGTAACTTGGTGTTGTTCGCCTTGTCTTTTTTATTTGTAAAGTAAGTCATGATTTCTATGTTAAAACCGAAAAGCGGAAATTTTAACGTCACGTGACCTTCGCCATCTTTCTTTTCAAGCGAGGTTGTGAGCCGTGATTTTGAATTGGCAGGCGTTCACTGTTTTGGCTCTGTGACAGTTTATTGGTATTTATTATGATTTTGGTTATTTATCAGAATTAAATTTGTCCAGGTACACATTAGGTAAAGATTATGGTAAAAATATTTGTTGGTCGTTTGCCCGAAGATGTACAAAAGTCTGATTTAGAACAACTTTTCAAAGAATATGGAGAAGTAACAGATTGCTGTGTTTTAAAGAATTATGGATTCGTTCACATGGCAAACTTGGAAGAAGCTAAAGCAGCCATTAAGTAAGTTTCTAATGATTAAGTGTTCAAAAATGTTTTTTTGATTTTTCAAACTAGAAAGTAATTACAAAAGATAACTTTGCCTATGATGTGTTTAACCTGTGTTCACGGACAATAAAAAGTTGATGAATGAAATTTCCCATTTATAATATTGTGGTTCAAACAGCTTTAAATTTCAAAATATGTCTGTGAAAAACATCTATCTCATTTTTACTAGTTTTATCGCTTTGGGAGGTTTGTCTAACAGTTTTATTTCTTGTTGCAGTGGACTTGACAAGCACACGTTAAAAGGTGGAGTTATAAATGTGGAACTTTCCACCACAAAAGTGTCAAAAACAAGCAAAATTTTTGTTGGAAATTTACCAACTGAAACAAAGTCTGGAGATGTAAGTTTTACATTAACAACTTGTCACAGATTCGTTTACCAGTTAAAACCTGGCTAAACCTGTTAAATTCCAGATTCACAAACTATTCAAAGAGTTTGGAACTGTGATCGAATGTGATGTGGTAAAAAACTTTGCTTTTGTCCATATGAGTCGCGAATCAATGGCTCGTGATGCCATTGAAGCACTAAATGGAAAGGATTTCAATGGAAATAAAATCGCTGTGCAAATGGCAAGGTCTAGGCCTATGGATGGGGGCGACCACATGGGAGGTATGTGTTTACTAGGTGGTGCAAAATAGAGGTGTCTTTGAGGACAGCAAGTGTGGTAGTGCAAACGTGCTTGCACTTGACAGACAAGTTTATGTTAATATTTAGTTCTTAACTATTTGCCTCCTTAGGCATGACAGTATATATTAATTTTTAGTTCTTAGCTATTTGCCTCCTTAAGGCATGACATTTTGCAAATGAGAAAAAATTGTTAGTATGGCAAATGTACGCCAAAGCTGCAGATGGAGCATACTTTCCTGTAGGGGTCAGCAACCCTTGCCACAGAGTTGAATGTTCCTGACATGCCAAGTGAAGGTCACATTTCAATGCGTTTTGTGAGGCAAGGTCTGTGACCTCTTTGTTTTAAGCAGTAACATTATCAACATGGCAAACAAAGTCATTTACAGTGAGACATAATTTGTTAACTGGCACACTGTATTCAATAGTGCTTACCGCATTTTGCAAAATAGAGTTCTAGGCCATACCAAGTATTCTAGATAACTGCCTCATTTGTGTAGCTTTATTTTTGATATTCTTTCATGCATAGGTCACCAAGGTTTTCCACCAAATGGGTTTCGTGGAAGGGGTAGAGGCCGTGGTGGGTTTATGGGTCCAATGAGGGGAATGCCTAGATTCCCTCGTAAACCATTTATGGAAGATCCATTTATGGAGCCCCCACCATTTCCTAGAGGAAGGTAAGTAAACTGTCTTTTGTCGTTAGTTGGTGTCCTGATTTTTGTTCCATACATGTTATATATATGGTACATTTTTATAATTTCTGTAGAAGATACTTAGATAGAAAAAGTTGTCACACTGCTTTTTTAAGAGTGCCCGTCACAATTAACTTGTCCTATCATTGCATAAATCTCTTTAACTCGGTTTCTGTTTGGGTTTCCCATTATAGAGGGGGCATGCGGGGTCGAATGCCAATGCCCGCTGAGCGAAGGGGTGGCGGCTATGGGGGGTTGTACGATGACGTTATGGCGCGTTCCCAAGCACGTCGTGAACAGCTGTTGGCGGGAGAATACTTGCGGGACCGTGAGGCGCTGAGTGGCCGTTATGACCCTGAGGTGTTCGGAGCCCCATATCGTGGCGTAGGCGCTGCTGCTGACCGCTATGACTTCGCAGGTGATTACTTAGATGAGGTAGCGCTGGCTACCCCCGCTGCAGGTCGCTATGGTCTCACTGGCTCACGTTACGGCGCCTCGTCTGTTGCCAGTCGCTTGGCTGCCGGTGCGTCTAGCCAACTACCGAGCGCCGTAAGCCGTTATGCCTTGGATGATTACGGCGCATTTTAACTGCCATATGTATTTCGTTACTTTTACAACTTTTGACTTAGTATGTGCGCTCCTATTTCTTGCAACAATCACATTAAGCGAGGCTTTGTTTTCTGTGCAGGGTCGCATGCATACTGAAAAGCAAGTGGCAAAGTAATGCGTTGTACAAAGGTGCGTTAAGCAAAACATCGCCGATGAATCGTTTCGCCTAACACACTTACGAGTCTGCCGCCGACCATTGATCGCTTTTTTATCCTAACCCGATGTTGTGCATTTTGGGTAAATCGTGCCATGTGCGCCATGAACATGCGCCTTTGTTGGAAACTTGTACAGTGGCTAGTCTTTCGCTTTTCTCATACGTTGGTTTCATCGTTCGTTCGTGCGATCGCTCGCCTAATAAAAACAGCAAGTGTGTTTCTTAAACGAATCGTGTTTACCTTTGGGCGTTTCCTCCTTGATTTAGCCAAGATCGTTGTATTCGAATTAGTTTCGAAATCAGGTGCAAGAAATATGTGCATTTTATTCATTGGAAAGTGCTTCATGCAAGGTGCGATCGCGTTATCTCCAAAGACTGTTTCCCGCAGCACAATCTGACGATCGCCGGGTTTGAAATACATTTTTCACATGCTATCACAGTGCTCTGCAACCGTTGTGCCGCGAGACAATGCTAGGTATACCGCAGTGTTTCTGTCAGCAAACTTTTTTAGGAAACATGAATATTCTATACTAGGCCAATTCGGACGTTATACAACAAATAGGCACTTCGCTAAACCAAACTGTGGTCATACTGCCCAGTGTGCATTTATGTTGTTTTATAACGTCGTAGTAGAAAATTATTATCTTCTGAAGGCTTTCCTGGTGCAAAATGTGCTGCCGAAATTTGAATGTTAAAAAGTGTGACGTTGCGGAGCACTGTGCTATCATATTATGGTATGGGATACAGTGAAGAAATTGGTGCTGTAATGGTGGGGTTAACCATGATCTGTTTGGCACAAACTTTTTTGTAACAACATTACAAAAACTAGTTGTAAATCACATGCACACCATTTTTATGCATACCTTACACTTTGCCTTCTATTGCATTTGATCTCTAAATCCCAGAGCCTAAGGTGCCTTTCCCAAGCTGTTGTGAAATTGAAAGGTCAAAGTGACCTTGGAAGCAATTCAGTGGTTGTGGGTCAACATTTCAACTTGGTTTTGGAAAGCAGACCACAGATATGTTGAGGTAAATTTAACTTGATACTCTTGCTTGGAAATGAGGCATGTAACTCTATGACCACAAGTATACCTGTTTTTGTACTGGCTCACCTGTTGCCTGACTGGGAAAGGCGATCATAAAAACTAAATAATTGAGCATGGTTTTATGATATAGTACAGGAGTTGGCAACCGTTTACATGTGCAGAGTGCCATATTACAAATTATATCTAAATGGTAATGACCCTGCATGTCATGGCTCACAAAATGTACTGAAATCTGAACTCATACAATACTTCGTATGCCATGAACAATCCCTTTGCCTGCCATGGGTGGCTGACCCCCGAGGTAATCAGTAAACAAAAATCTTGGAGGCTAGTTAAAATAATTGCTGGACTTCTCATGAGTAATATTGACCCTTTAAGCACCATACAAACTTCTAGGTTGTCTTAAAGAACGGTGCATGCCTAACAAATATTACAGCAATGTAGGTTCGTCATAACCCATATGCTACCACTGGATATCATGACACCCATAGGCAAAAATTGATATGTTTAGGTAAAGAAGCAGTGGTAAATGACCAGCAAAACATCATGGGAAACAAAGAAGTGAATGTGTATTGTCCGATAAAATATTCACGTCACCAGGAGCCAGGTAAGTCAGCATACCTATTGCATTACACAAATTTTTAGCTATTTTGCCACAAAAATATTGAATAAAATAAATAGGCAAGTGTCAAGGTGGTGTGTGGCTGTGTCACGTTTCTGTTTCATCCTTCTGTACCCTTTTTTCTTCCACTGACTTCTTACTCTGAATGTGCAAAAAAATAAAATTTATTCAACAAACAGTATGTTTTAACAAAGGTGTCACAAAGCAGGTTACACTAGAAATGCCTTGCAGGCCTTGATATTGCTTCCAAATGCTTTTCACACCCTTTGGCAAATAAAGGTAAATTCTTGTCAACTAACTAAATCATAAAATAGAATGTGAGATTTGAATCCATGCAGATTAATATCAAAATCTGCAAAAAGCAAATGCCTTGGCCCAGGCATTTGACTTCCAAAAGCTAACACCAGTAGCACTTGTGATGGACAGGGCTGGAGAAGTCGGCATTGAGGATGGTAAAAGTCCACTGAATATCATATTTAGCAAAAGTTCTATTTAAAATTGAGAATCATCAAATGCTTTCTACCTGTGATTGCATAGTTTTGACATATGTACCACACCGAATCATTAAACATTTTAGTTCCAAAGGATGAAAATATGGAGACTAAGCTATTGTGAATATTAACAATTCCCACTTAGCACCTCATTGATGGGATGGGAAACTTAATATGAGATGGTCTTTGAAACACCTGTTCAAAAAGAGCTAGGTCTTCTGCTTTGAACATTCCTAGACATAGTCAAAGCCAAACACTGCTGTCATTGTCAAAAACAAGCAAAATCTATAACATGTTAGTTCCAATTCACAATTAAGGGTCAGAGCGACTAACCTAACTGATTTTGGAAACCAACACTACTAGAAACTTACCATTTTCGGTGGAGGTGAATTGACTTCTATTGTGACTGGTCCATCATTCTGTATGTGAACTTGCATATGAGCTCCAAACCTTCCATCTACAAAAAAACAAAGAATATAACATATTAAGCACTCAACCTCGTTGTGTTTAAATTAATACAACCCTTGTTTAAAAAGACTGATTTCCAAACATTAATAGAGAATGGCAAAAATCTAGTTTATTACTTTAGGTTTTTTCAATGGTAGCAGCTTGTCTTATTGCACCTTTGATTTTTTCTGGATCATAGCTTTTTCGGAGTTCTGCAAGAAAGTCATTGTAGAACTGCTCTGATGTGTCTGCCATCATGGCACTGTGGAAGTCAGGCTTGTTGCCTTTCAGTATTGCTTGCAGTGTGAACTAAAAAAAGAATATTTCTAATGGGATTTGTTCTCCAAGCAGTTGACAACTGATAACTTGTGTCAGATTTGAGCCTTTAACTTAATGCAGCAAAAGCCTTAAATCATCTCAAGCTTTGGATTTGTCAAGACCTTATTCTTGACCACAGCTTGATACACATTCTCAGCAGAGGTTCTGAGGAAATTGATATTAAACAACACTAACTTGGCTAACACAGAGAATCTCAAGGTTTTCGTCCTTCACACTTTTGCACCATCTCCTTTCATTTTCATCATCAAACACTCGTAAATTCAGCAATTTTCGAACCCTAGTGACAGCAACATGTACTTCATAAAAATGTTTTCATACAAACTGGCATTGTATAAATTTATGAAGGCTCGTCTTTGAAAGGTATTTTTGTTTATCAATGTTTTAACATCCTGTCTTCATCGGGGTAAATAACACCCAAACCCCAAAATACAACACACTGGGACAAAATATACGTACATAAATTCAGTGTCTTTGGAGGTGTCATTTCGTGAAATTCCTAGCAACACACAAATTCCCCGACCAATGGAACTCACAAGCTCATCACCAACTGCAAGCAGAGCGATTGTAATTGATTTTTAACATCAAAAACGGGCCATTTAACCAAACAACACAACATTTGTGAATAAAGATATTTTTCAATGCTACATAAAAGAAAGCTAGCTCACCAGTAACCTTTGCACTTGCCACTCTTTGAACAATCGCCTTCATTAATAGTGCTTTATTCACTTGAAGTTTAAGTTTTAATAAGCTTTAAAAACCTAGACAGGTAAAAAAACATTTAAACATCAAAAAGCATTAGGAAAGTAGTTGAACATACAAATTGTGGAATTTTTTTTTACAAATTTAAATTTTCCCATTTATTCTTTGAATACATTACAATTTAAGCCATTCAAATGTAGTCAAGCAAAATTCAAACACAAAATTGGCAAATGGTGATAAATGTCAAAACTGTCTCTGGGTCAATATCACTCAGTTAAACAGATGTTGTTTTGTTGGTCCATTCTAACAAAAAGAATTCCAGCACATTGTTACCATCGACCTAATCCTAATCTTCTTGAAGGTTTTTGGTACAGAAAGAAACAAATCAGTCAGTGTTTTTGTTTGGGTTAGTCCAAAATGTTTAAAAATTTCCCTCTTGTCATTTCCCTGGATTCGTCCAAGCCCAACTGATATGCCAAATTCTGCAAGTCCCTGATCTTTTCCATAAGACCAGCAGTTGTTAAACTTCCAAATTCTTGTAGCATGTTGATATCATCTTCAGCCTCACCAGCCCATTTCGGAGGTGAATTTGGGGACATTGGGCTTTTCAATGATGACATAAAATCAGAAACCCCCGACATCTGTTCAGGCCAGAGGTCCGGCGATGCTCGGTCAAGTTTCTCATAACTTAAAAGTTGTTCCAGTTCCCCATTGCTGCTAGTGTTCGATGACATAGCATTCGTTTTTCTTGCAGTACTTAATATGGCTGTTATTTGAAGCCACTGAACAAAACACAATGTGTTAGTTTTCAACTTTAACGGTAATGCATGTTGATATGAATACCAAATTGTTTAGTTCATATTCTTTTCTAACGATGCAAGTTTTCACTAGCTTGTAATTTAAAAAAATGAAACTTTACTCAAGATCGAAAAACTAGTGCTACTTATAAAAAACTAAAACGATAAAACGTTTGATACACCTTTGTAATTTCCCAATCACTTGAGATGTAAAAAGCGTGTCAAAAAGAAAAAAAACTAACAACANACTTAATATGGCTGTTATTTGAAGCCACTGAACAAAACACAAGGTGTTAGTTTTCAACTTTAACGTTAATGCCTGTTGATATGAATACCAAATTGTTTAGTTTATATTCTTTTCTAACGATGCAAGTTTTCACTAGCTTGTAATTTTAAAAAAATGAAACTTTACTCAAGATCGAAAAACTAGTGCTAATTATAAAAAACTAAAACGATAAAACGTTTGACACACCTTTGTAATTTCCCAATCACTTGAGATGTAAAAAGCGTGTCAAAAAGAAAAATAACTAACAACAAAACGAATCGCAAAATTCAGCGTTATGCTCCGTTGACTTCCGCGCTTATGTGTGCACTGAAGCAAAACTTTAGTATATGACGTACTTTTCGGAATTTTACCAAATGATAATTTTGACGCGTATTGGTGGCAGGAAGTCCCAGAAATGCATTGCTGAGAACGGGGATGCAGTGTAAAATTGTTGGTAAATCTTGTTCTGAGACATTTTTAAGCATAATTCGTATTTCATTGAGCAGTGTGTAATAGAAAATAAATGCGCGTAGATTGGTCTGAAGTGTACTGGTTACGGGTGCGCTAAAAACCCTAAAGTATCAGAATAATTGATCTACGAGCAGGGATGGTAGTACGGTACGTTGGTACTG
>QXVZ01021733.1:0-24351 GCA_008931825.1 Phallusia fumigata | reverse complement strand
CTGTTTTGATGTTTAGGTGAGTAAGGAGGTTGCTCAGCCAAAGCGGTCAGAATCCTTCACTGCAGAACATCCAACATCAGAAGAAAATAACTGCATAGAGGATCAAACCAACAATGATACAGAGCAAAATACAGATAGTGTAAATATCGAACAGGACAAAAAAACTGATGAAAATTCAATTGAAGATGTAGAACCTAAAAGTAATGGAGAAACTAACGTCAATAGCGAAACTACTGAACAAGAAACAGTTGAAAAGAAGATAGAACATGAGGATTCCGCTCCTGTGGAAGCTGCAGAGGTAGAGGCTACAATAGAGAAGGTTGAAGCAGTGGAAGAGAAAAAGATTGACAACAATGAAGCAAAACAAGAAGAACATGACGGAGAGGATCAGATAGTTCTTAAAGAAGATAGTGATAAGGAAACTGACAAAACAGAAGTGGAAAATGAAACATCTGTTCCTAATGCAAAAGAGGAAAATGTAAATGATATTGAAAAAGAAGCTGATTCAGAAAGTTCTGAAGTGAAGCAGATAAAAGAGTCTGAGAAAAAGGAGGAAGAAGCACTTCCAGAGGACCTTTCTTGTCCCCAGGTTGAAAAAGAGGAAGATAAAGCAGCAGATCCTACACCTCCTGATATGGTTGAACCTGAGAAGCCAAGTGTCGAAATGGAATCGGAAAAGGAATCAAAACCAGAAAAAGAAGAGGAAAATGAAGATAAACAAGCGCAGGTACTGATTTGTTTCCTTGATAGTGTTGCTTGTAACTACAATAAAATTAGCATTGGATAAATGGAAAAACTAAATGAACAAAACTTTTTTATGGTAAGGATCTAGCAAAGATTGAGGGTGACTTGGAGGACAATGATGTGGAGGGAGTTCCTGTCATCACCATGGAAACAGATCTCATCGAGGAGGAGTTGGATTATGACGAAGGGCTAACCGGTGCTGATAAAAAAACAGTAAGCAATTGGTTTCTGCTGTGAACCCTGGTTTCTCTAAGCTTAGTGTCATCCCTATAGGGCTTCTCATGACATAGGTTTATACACTGCAAGTAAGTTTTCTTACAAGCCTGTTGCAAAGCTAAATGTTATAACACTGAATCTACATTTTTGTCAAACATAATCACATGCTCACTTTTAAAAATTTTTTATTTTGTAACTCACTGGAACATATCTCTTAAATTCTGCTCATTTGAACTAGATAAATATAAGGAATGAGGATTTTACTTTTATTTTTCAGGATGAAAATGAGGAGGTATCTCATCGACATCATTCAAAAAAGAAAAAAAGGGTAAACATTGATTGGTTATCCATTGTCTGTCAGATATATTTAATGCCTGTTGTTTATAAGATTGCTCTGGCTGTTGCAACAGCAACACAAGTTTATTGTTGACTGTTTTGTAGCATCACAAAGACTCACACAAAGAGAAAGTTGATGAAAAATCTCATGAGGAAAAAAAGAAAAGAATCAAGGTAAATAGTATTTCCAAAAATCTTATTTGCATGTTTAAAGCTACTCTGCATCATTTATAAATTGTTTTGTAGAGACCATCACAGGATGTAATGGACACCTCTATCGAAATGTATGTATATTTAAACATGGTGCTTTATTTTTAAAGTAAAGTACAAAAAAATATGTTGGCGACTGTCAGTCGAAATGTGATGACAATATGCAATAAACACATACGATTTACACAGGAAAGTATTAGAAGCATTAACAACAACAGAATGTATCTTTTAATGGTGTTTTTGCTACACACAACAAACACATCTGTGTTTATAAAACACTTTCATTTTTGTGACATAGCACAAAAACAAACTTGTTGCAGTGCACTGTGAAATATTTAAAAACATTTATATCAGCATTGTCCATTAACAACAACCCACTGGACCAATTTGAGCTTGTAAACTATTTCTTGGTTCTTGACACACTGAAAGATTGCTGATTCAATACACCCTTTAATGGATAGATATATCTTCTTTAATTGCCATCACTAACATCACCATTGACCCCATAATAAACCAACACCTTGTCATTCAGTTTGTGTGCTAAAATGATTTACAATTTTTTTCCATTTCAGCCCAAAGCCAGAAGAGAAACCAGATGAAAGTGAAAAAGTTGCTGAGGATGTTGAAATTGAACAAAAGGTAGGCTAACATGGAAATCTCACTGAACAATGTCAAAAACAAAATAAACATGCAAAAAATTAGCAAACAACAAGATTATGTTGCTCTTTACAGTGCAGAATCGTAAAGTTTGCACTAAGATTATAGGCCTAACTATTTCTTGACTGTTACGTCACAGAGCAGCATTGCATTAAGAGCTGCATCTTTGTCACAAATCTGGTCTTTCCTGTGTTTCGGAATGATAATCTAATGGAGCAATGCCACCACTCTCCATGTGGTTGGGCCAACCCCCAAATCCATTCCCTGTCCTGATAACAAGAAAAATCTACAGACAATTTGCACAAAGGCATAGCGCCAAAATTCATGCCAGTGCAAAGGGCACTAAATCGATGATTACCTCAAAAACTGGCTTGGAAATACTTTCAAAAGAGAAGATTCATTAACATGTTGCTGGAAGTCAGATAATTCATTTCATGTGGTGCTACAGGATTTTTAAAGTGGAACTAACAATATGCTTGATGTGTCGCTTCTTATGGCACACAAGTTTGAAAAAAGTAATAAAGAAACAGAAGAATGAAAACATTGACATTACATCTGACAAAAGAAGACATATTCCAAGATAACAAGATAAAAACACTTTCCATAGTTGTATGCACTAATGTACATATGGTGCAAACAACAAAATGAAGAAAAACAGTTGGGATTCCAATCCTCACAATTGGGTAAAATGGTTCCTGGAAACAAAAATCGACGTCTTCTCCACATAAAAAAACATGTTTATTGAAGGCGGAAAGCTCATTGCCAGCAGTTTGTAAGCAGTAGGTTTTTACGTTAAAGCCATGCAGTTTATTGTTAGTATGTCAGCAGGGTTACCAGTTAGTTGGTTTTGTAGCACAATTATGATTCGTGTTTTGTTATTCTTATCAGGAATCAGAGCAGGGAGCTGAGGTAAAATCGACCCGTCGCAAAATCAGCATCAAGAAAGGTGAGTGTAACCGCGTACATAAAAGTTCAAATCATTTCGTGTGGTATTTGGATGAATGAACAATTGCTGTATGCTGCGGCAAACAACATGCTCTTCCAAAAAAACGAACAAATTTGCTTTAGTTAAGCTTGTGATACCATCCATTCAGATTCTGTTCACCAGCAGATTTTGTGACAAAACTTGTTACCTTAATCCCCACTGTTTTGTTTGCTCATTCAACTTAAGCTCCATTGAGAAGATCATCAGCCTCCGATCAACCTCGGGAGAAGAAGCGACGATGGGGTAAAGGAAGTGTAACAGAGGAAGAACCACAAATTAACATCACTACTGATTCACTAAAGGTGATAAATCTTTAATACTAAAGAAAATAAACCCAAATCATTTTTTGTTTAGCTTTTTTGTTTATTTTTAAAATATCGGTTCCAATTACCCGATATAAACGGCAAATTTGGATTCAAATCTATGCAGTCGAATCCTTTGGATTCAATATTCTGCTTTGAACATCACTATGTGTGACAACTAAAAATTGAATTATTTCACCATTGAACTAGTTATACAGTGTTTCTACCCTTGAGGGGAGAAAGTTAAACGCAAGTTGGTCCTGGTTCAGATTTATAAGAAGCTTACAAAAAAACTTTTCAAACAATGGGAAATACTAGTGTTTACCTCTGGTTTTAAAACCACCAATTTGCCCCCAGCAAAGAAATATTTTTGTTTTATTTCAGAATTTAATTGATGTTAATGAAGGCGACATTCGTGAGGCTGTTCCTGATCTTCCCACTTCACCAAAACAACAAGAAAAAGTTTGTATTGTTGTATGTTTGTGTCAAAACCCTACAAACAATTCCAACTTGCCATTTTACGAGTTTGTGTTTCGGTTAAAATGATTTTGGGTAAAAATGATTTTGGGATAATTTACCAATATGTATTCTTTCGGTACTGGTAACCAATTTTATTATGTTTAGGGTTATGTCAACTGTTTTTTGCACATGTTAATCAAGATGTAATTTTACAAATATTATTATTTGGAACTACTCTAGTTGTTAATTTAATTAATTTTTTTGCACATACGTAGGCATTTTGCGCTCTTAATTAAATCATTTGTTCTAAAAGATTATCCACTTTGGAGATTAGAACAAGGACTTTTGAGATTTTAATGGCTTAAGTTTTTCACAAACAGGGTGATTTTCGACAATGCCCATTTATCTATTCCTTGCTCTATTTAGGAGGAGGGAGAAGCAAGTGAGGAGGAGGAAGATGGAGAGATTATTGAGGAAGTTGTTGTTGAGGAAGAGATTGAAGAGGATGAGAAAATGGAAGAAGAAGAGCCAGAAGTTGAGGACGAGAAGAAGTCGATTCATCATGATGAACGAAATGGTTAGTGGATTAACATAGAGAAATAAACAAGTTCTACAAATATGCGATGCAACTCACTTTTACAACCTTTAGTTTGTTGTATTAGCATTGGCCAGTATATTTTTGATTAGAATTATGAACAGATCCGTGTTTAGCGTTCCATAGTTTGATTTAATTCAAATACCAGAGCTTCCCAAACTTTTAGGTCTGCGACCCTGCCTAATTTATTGAAATTTTCTCCGACCTCTGCGTTTGGCAGCGATAACCATTTCCAAACAAACATGCTTTTATGGGCATTTTTTCTTGTCAATGTAATTTAGTCCTTTTGTTGTTTAGCATGTAGCCTGCATTCCAATTTAATGATTAGAATCTGGCACACTTTTATAGCGCAATAAAACCACTAATGTGATGAAACAAATGAAAAATATCTAGCATAGGCATTCATTTCTCTCTGCTTGGTTCTGTAACATATTTTCTGATGCGAGACCACTGCAGTTAAACTTCATTTTTGCATTTCTGTGTCAGAAAAAGTACAATTTGTGTAAATGTAACACTTAGTGTTTAATTAGTGTACCCGCGACCCAAAGCACTTGTCACACAACCCCCAGTTTGGGAAGCCCTGTCGTACACAATGCAACAGAAATATCGGGAAAACTTGTTCCAAATTAAACTTGTTGCTGTTGCCACAAGACAGCAGTTGAGGGCCAAGACATTTTTACAACTCAAAACAGAAGTGGTTCTAACCTTCTGAAAGCACTATTAGATGATAGTATTTATTAACTGTATGATGGCACAGTTTATTCTGTACACATTTTTTAGTTGTCAAAGCAAGTGAAGTTGAAGAAAAGAAAACTGCAATTCGACGAAGTATTTCCACTAAAAGTGACAAAAAAGTAAGTTTGGTTTTTATGTGGTAGAATGCTGTGCACATATACTTTAGATATTTGTTCTTTGGTATATGCACTCACTATTTGTACACGCTTTTCATTATATTTCGAACTTCCAACTACTAAATACTTTTTTGTTTGAAGGATAAACCAGAGGTTAAAGAAACAGTGAAGAAAGCTCCACGGGATATCAGTCCATCTGGAAAACCGGCAACTTGTACCATTCACGTGTCGAACCTTGTACGACCTTTTGCTCTTTCACAGCTCAAACAAGTTCTCTCCGACTTTGGACCATACATTGAAACATCGTTCTGGATCAACAATATCAAGTCACACTGTTTTGTTACAGTAAGGTTTTTTAATGTTTTTACCATGTGGTTAAACCTTTAAAATGAGTAAAAAATTTGGAAATTAAAGCCAAAGATTCAAGTTTTTAACTTAAAAAAGATTTGTCCTAATTTAAAAAAAACTGTACAACAAACGTTTATCGTTTAGTATGAAACAGAAGAAATTGCAAAACAAACAAGAAATGCTCTTCACCGCCTCCGGTGGCCTGTTTCAAGTCCAAAAATGTTGGAAGTTGAATTTGCAACACAAGATGAGGTAACTTGTTGATGAAGGAATGTTAGCATATCATACTTCATCAAAAGAGTGTTGTCAAGTTCAAAAACATTAGCTCTATGTGGCATTTGTGTATAAAACTGTTTTAGGATATTATAAAAATAAAGATGTTTGTGTGTTTTTAATCCTGCTGTTTTTTACCACAAAACCATATTAGGTTAACTGGTTCAAAGAGGAACATCCACCACCTGCTCCAAAGCCTGTTAAGGAGAAAAAGAAGAGGGACGTTGAGATGGAGAGGAGAAGAAAGGAGGAGGAGTCTGCTTCAAGAAAAGATGATGTACGAATTTGCACATGTCCCAGTTGTTGCTTAAAAACCAACACCCCACAATGTTTTATTTGTTTATGTTAATTTTTACTTTTAAGAAACACGTTTTGATTGCTAAATGGAAATATGTTTTTTAGCAAAAAATTTGAAAAATTTGAAAGCGGGTGCAAAAAGTATTTAAAAAACTTCTTTGTGTGTAGCAGAAGAGTAATCGTGACCAGTCGCAGTCGAAACTGAGACGTGTGGATGATGATTCCGCCAAGCGAGGGCGTGAGAGAGAAAGAAATGAACCAGATCGTCGTCACAGAGATGGAAAGCATGAGAAGAGAAGGGGTGATGAACCCGAGGGATCAAGGTCAAGATCACGGAACCTCAGAGAGTGGGACAGAAATAAGGTGAGTAAATCATATCTGTGTGTCCTAAAGTAATCCCAATGCCATATGATCTAAAGTGACCCCTTGGTTGTGTGTCCAAAAGTGACCTCAAGGTAATATTCTCCCAAATAAAACTCACCTCAAGCAACCTAAAAGGTGTGTGGCCTAACTCCAATGTTTAGTCTGACCAAGTCTAATTTGACTAAGTGTATACCTCAATGTTATATGAAACAAGTGAAGTTCTATACTCTGGGACATCTTAGCTTATGAGGCCCTGTGAAAAATACCTATAACCCTTGGATTAAAATGTGTGGTGAGTCCNAAAGTAATCCCAATGCCATATGACCTAAAGTGACCCCTTGGTTGTGTGTCCAAAAGTGACCTCAAGGTAATAATCTCCCAAATAAAACTCACCTCAAGCAATCTAAAAGGTGTGTGGCCTAACTCCAATGTTTAGTCTGACCAAGTCTAATTTGACTAAGTGTATACCCCAATGTTATATGAAACAAGTGAAGTTCTATACTCTGGGACATCTTAGGTTATGAGGCCCTGTGAAAAATACCTGTAACCCTTGGATTAAAATGTGTGGTGAGTCCAGGCAATTACAGAAAGAAAGATTTTGGGATCTGATTTGTTTAACATAACTGTTTTTAGTTGAACCAGGATGAAGAAGTCCGTCGCAGGCGTGAGCCATCTCCCGCTCAACCTGAGCCTCGACAGAGGAGAAGACAACAAGAAGGTAGGTACTTTCTCACCTGTAATGTGTCACATGTCCTGTAGGTCAAACTTTGCCATTTGATCTTGTTTTTAAAATAGGCAATACAAGTTAAAACGTTAATGAAAAAATTGAATTTTTTGTCTCAGCCCCTCCACCACCACCCAAACTGTTGGACGATCTTTTCCGTAAGACAAAGGCCACTCCTTGTCTTTACTGGCTTCCACTCACAGATGAGCAAATTGAGGAGAAGGAGCAGGATCGTGAAAAGAGGAGGGAGGAAAGAGCCAAGATAAGGAAAGAGAAAGAAGAGGAGGAAAAGAAATCCAGCATGGCTTCTAAGCCACGTGAAGACAGAAGTGGAAGGAGAGAGGATACAGGAAGGTACGGTTGAAATAATTTTGTTTTCTGGTTGTAGTGAATTGTATGCATGGTTTAAACTAAACCATTACAGCATTTTATGCTATCACTGATAACAAGTTTAATGTTTTTTTGGGAAAAATGTTTAGGAAAATATGCACCTATTTTGCATTTTTCAGTAGTAAATAGTTTTTTGTAACTGATCCTTTATTTGTAATAGGTGACAATGCACAATATTATTGTTTGGGATGACAAATTAGGCAAAACAAATGACAAGTGCAGGGGTTGTCTACTGGGGGATTCCCCACTAAGGGTAAATTGGTTTTCTTTCACCACAGAAACTGTTGCTTTGGAAATTTATTTCCGAAAAATTAAATGGAAAAATAAAAACAAAACACTCAAACAAGTGCATTTTAGGAGGCGTGAAGAAAGACGAGTAGATGAGAGAAGCAGGGATCGTGATGTCGGGGTCAGATCCAGGAGAGATGACTCTCGTGGAAGGAGGAGACAAGAGGATTCTCGAGTGAAGTCAAGTCCTCCAAGGAAAAGAGTTGAGAAATCGGAAGATAAACCAATGTCAAGGTATTGTAAAAGTTTCACATCAAACTACAGTATTGTATAAAATAAAGTGCAGTCTAGTAAATTTGTTTTACCAGTATTAGGTTGAAGTGTACCTAAAAAGACCTAATTTAATTTGTTTGTTGTATGCAATTGTTAACCTACTGAGGTTTTGGCACCCTTGGAGTAAAGAATTGGTACATAACTAATCAAAACGTTTCAAATAGGCATTGAACTAAATACAAGTTAAAAAAACAATTTATTTTTGTTGTTTCCAGATCCGGGGTCACAAAGAAGAAAACAGATGGCAAGCAGATCCGGAAAAGGAAGCAATCCTCTTCATCCACATCGTCATCAAGCTCTTCCGAATCCGATTCAGATGATTCGTCATCCGGATCTTCATCCGATTCCGATTCCTCTTCTGACGATTCGTCCGACTCGGAAGCCAGCGGTCCTCCCAGGGCTAAACGTGCACGTTAAAAATTCCCCATGCTCCAACTGTACAGGTAATCATGAATGTGAGGTCACATTGCCACGTGTCTATGACGTCGTAATGGTTTTGGAGAGGCGCCGCGATTTTATGAAGAACGTCGCTGTTTTTTCTCAGTGGCAACTTGTCGGCAATCAACAACGAAACTTGTTTTTTAGGTCTGCTGCCCAATTTTTCGGCTTGTGTGTATTTGTAAATAAATTCGATTCTTAAATTTTGTGTGATTTTTTTGCTTGTGCAGCGTACAGCACTTGTTCCATATGTGATCGACATAATTCGGTCTCATTTTGATTTTAACGATAATTTAACGCTAAGACGTAGAAATATAGTTGACCTACCACAAATTTTTTTACGTTTCTTGTTTGGCTGTGTCACTTTTATGGCGAAAATACTCTCACCGGTATTTTTTGGGCTTGGTTATGAGGGCCACACAAGAAGTAAGGGATAAACCATGTCAAATCAAAAAATATTTGAGTGATGCCTACTAACCGACAGGAAGCAACGATTATGACATCACAATCATGTAACGTTAGTTACTGGTGATTCGTGCCAGCAAACAGTTGTTAGCCTCGGTTTGAGAATAAAAGCTTGACGAAGCCAAGTTGTAAGTTCCTTATAAGGTCAGTAAGTGTTTTGACAAAATAAGAGGAAAAGGAAGAAACATTTGCGAAATCGTGTTATAGGAACGTGTGCATGAAACTGCAGACAAAATCAACACAAATAGCCAACGTTTGCCACATTATTAATTTTTCTAATACAAGTCCAACCCCGCTGACATTTCTAGTGTTTACAGCGGCGTTCTAGCGTTCAAAAGCAAATATTGTACTGGCGATTTTATTTGAGGACAGTCGAATCTCGCCACTGTGCGATTTTTGTCGACGATACTCAAACAAAACCGCCCATCGCAAAAATCCATGTCAAACAAACAAGGTCTACTGTTTGTTCTCGACCACACGAAACTGTCAGCGATGTCCCAATTCTCAGTCCACATGGGGTCATGTCTAAAAACAAACGCAGAATCCAAAAAAGGCACCTCATACTGCTAAAGTATCAGTGGCGCCGGACTGATCACGTGATCGGGCGGGGTTTTTCACCTGCGCGTCACGGCTCGCTGCGTCGCTTCCGCGTTGCTGCCGCGATTCGAAAAAATCGAGAAAAAGAAAGTCGAAGTTTTACTGCCGACCGGCCGGCAGGTCAATGCAGCCACCCCCCAGAACATGTTTTACTTCGGCAAGAACAGCTACAGTGCTACACATGAGAGTTCAGTTGTGCAGGTTCAGTGTAGTGTAGCAGCGGCTGGTCAGATCGTGACATGACTTGACGAGTTACATCGATGTTGTCGGCGATGTTGCGAGTGGCCGGTTGCGATTCAATGTCTTCGTTTGGTTAGACAGTTGTGTAACTAGGTTGTCTCACTGTTTTTGATAAAATAGGATCACTTATTATTTTTTGAAAAACATGCACCTGTTTCTAGGCTCAAATTGGTCAAATCGAAACACCTTACAACCTGAAATTTCAGTGTCAAAATTATTGACTTGTAGTTATTGCACCAGTTACTTAAATATATCTGGGGTGTTTTGTAATTGCACCCTTTTGGGCTATAGTATACAGCCTAAATTTACACGATGCACTTTGAAAATTGTCATGCCAAGTTTTAAAGTGTACAAAAATAGTTGTCTTTAAACAAAATGAAAAGTGGACATAACCATTTGCGCATACTTGGAGAACTTTAACTTATTGCCTAACTATTAGCACATTAAAATATTGTAAGCAGGTGTGTTGTATAGATAAGAACTTATAACAGAATTTTAAGGTGACAGATTACAGGACCTGGTTCTGTACTGCTAAACCGGGTAAATTTTAGTTTTATAAAACTTTACCAACAATATTGCGGTTCTTATCAATTTAAAATTGATATGGTTTTGCTTAGGAGTAAATAAAAGTAGGAAAGATGTCAAGTCGAAGAACAAAGAAGACTACGAAGAAGCGCGCTCAGCGTGCGACTTCCAATGTCTTCGCAATGTTCGACCAGGCCCAAATCCAGGAATTTAAAGAGGCTTTCAACATGATTGACCAAAACCGCGATGGATTCATCGACCATGAGGACTTGAAAGACATGCTTGCATCCCTGGGTAAAGAAGTCACTGACAAATATATCGATGACATGTGTAGTGAAGCACATGGACCGATTAATTTCACCATGTTTTTGACCATGTTTGGTGAAAAACTAAATGGTACAGATCCTGAAGAGGTCATTAAGAATGCCTTTGCATGCTTCGATGAAGATGGAACGGGCAAGATAAATGAAGATTATCTTCGTGAGCTTTTGACCACCATGGGTGACCGGTACAATGATGACCAAGTGGATGAGATGTACCGTGAAGCACCAATCAACCAAAAATCTGGCGACTTCGATTATGTTGAATTTACACGGATTCTGAAGCATGGAGCGAAAGACAAAGACGACATCTAAAAAAAATAACTGCACAACATTTCAAAGCAAAGCACACAAGTTAAACAGGAATGACTAACAACTGACAAATGATCCTAAAACTACAAGATATTGATTTGTTACATGGTTTTGCATAAGTCTCAGTCTTTTGATTTTGATTGATTGTTATATTCTTGTACATAGCTTAAGCAAGGTTAAATCTGAAAAAGGGTTGTTTTTAAGTTTTCAAATGAGAATCATTTGCTGCACTTTTGTTCTGTGTAAAAATTACTTGCAACTTTATTAAACTTAGACAGTATACATTTTTGTCTGAAAATTGTATATGAATGCTGGTGTAACTTTTTCAACTTAAACCAAGCAAAATTTCAATGTGACTTTGTTTGTCATATTTTTAAATCTGGTTATAACATTTGCTGTAATATTCAGTTACATTGTGGTCTATTCAATTTAGTTTAGAATGTGACTCTTATAATCATTAAATCATTGCTATCGTTGGTTATATTACAGGTCCTTAGATTTTTGCTTTTGAATGAAGATTTTGTTTCACACCTAAGTTGCACTTAGTTATCGGCACCTTATTACAATGGATGACAAAGAATTGAAATATCTTGTTGTCAACAAGGATATCATCAATGACCCGGCTCGTCAGGCCGACTGGACCCAAAAGCGACTTGTTTGGGTCCCTTCAAAGGATCATGGATTTGAATCGGCTAGCTTGAAAAGCGATAAGGGTGATGAAGTTGTTGTGGAGCTTATTGATAGTGGCAAGAAGGCCACTTACAACAAAAATGATGTTCAGAAGATGAACCCGCCGAAATTTACCAAGGTTGAGGACATGGCCGACATGACATGTCTCAACGAGGCCTCAGTTTTACACAACCTTAAAGACAGATACTACTCTGGTCTTATTTATGTAAGTTGATCAGGATTTAACCAATTTTCATAAGAATGCCCAAACTATGCTACATAATTCTTGATATTTTGCTTTAATGTTTATTTTTCATTTGCAGACCTATTCTGGATTATTCTGCGTTGTGGTGAACCCCTACAAATTCTACCCGATCTACACAGAGAAGGTTATTGACATGTACAAAGGCAAAAAGCGACATGAGGTTCCTCCCCATGTGTATGCTATCACAGATGCTGCATATAGAAGCATGTTGCAAGGTAAATACTTCTCACTGCTTTTATGAATGACACATTGTTTTGGTGCAAGTGTATTAAACACACCACTGCATTTTTCTTCTGATCTGTTGGACTTCAAAAAAGAGAAATCATGCCCAACTCAAGTATTTGGTTGTTTTCATTTACTAGATAGAAAATAAATCCTTGTAATGCAAATGTGTAAATGTTAAAATGATGTTTAGTTGTATTTTCCCCTGCCAATTTAATTTAAAAAAAAATATGATTCTGGGTTACAGCATGTTATAAATAATTTAGTTTCATTTTGTTTGGAATTTCCAAACAAACCAGCCAAGCAGTTTTGTGTAGGCAAACGCCCACATGCGCTGACTTACATCCTGTTTAATATGACACACATTTTTTCTGTATGAAAACAATATATATTATGTGCTTTGCAGATCGCGAGGATCAGTCCATTCTTTGCACGTAAGTAGCAAATTCTTGTTGCTTTTCAGTCTTGTTTTGTGAAGTGCAATAATTACAACGAAGTTCTTTGCATAAACAATGCAAATATTTAAACAGATTTGTGTGTGTCATAAAACACTAAAGTCAGACGATACAATGGTACATTGTTACCATATGCCACCAATACTACTTAGGCACACATATGACATTTTTTGTAAATAAATTGGCAACCATGATTGGTTAAGCATTCACTGGTAACGGTGTTTGGTATGTTCAAAAAATGTCTGCACTCTGTATGTTATTTCGGAATGAGCTAGTATGTTTCAGAGAAAAGTTTGTTTGCCCTGTGGCCACGGCGAACATGTATTATGCCATGTCAAGTCAGTCTAAATACACGATCAATGGACTGTGCTCAATGTTTGTGTTGCCATCAAAGCTAACTTGAACAAATTCCAGTTCTTATCCAAACAACCATTCACATTTGGGAGTCACATTAAACGCGTCGCGCAACATTTTTCGTTGCCCTTGCATTGTTCGCAAAACCTCTCACGCTGCGCATGCGCGGGCTATAAACATGACGTCACTTTCCGGTTTTGAAGTTAACGGCGGTGATTATCGAAGAAGTCGGGCGGCGTGCCCTTATATGTCACTTTACACTGCCGACCGTAACGACGAACGTTTTTGGCCACAAACCCACTGCTTAACTTCCCGCAAAAGCACACTACGCCACTACTCATAGCGACGACGATGACGTTGTTTCCTTGCTTGAGTGCCCGCCGGGTGATTGCGTCACCATTGGTACCACGCTTATTTGTTAGTTGTTAATCTTACAACGCGTTCTATATTCACACGTCGTTTTTTACCGGTTGTTTGCCAAACATGTAGAAATCTGCATTTAAATATAATGTACGCCACACAACTGCGGTTGCGTCATAGATTGTGACGTAACAGTTTCGCCACTGGTCAAAATAATCGAAAACTGTCTGACAAAGGTCGGGTCATAACAAAAAGGACTTTTTTCGGTTTTTATGTGCAAAGCGCTAAGGGGCTTGAAGCTATTGAGGAAGCAGTGATTCAAGAGTGCGTGAACTGAATCTGTAAGGCCGATCTCTTGACAAGAATGCTAATTGTGACGGCGCGGGTCTCTCAATGGTCCTTTCTCTTGCTTCCGAACAGCAAACACCGCCGGAGTTTAAGTTACTCCCGCTCAAGCGCCCGCTTTTGTTTGTGATAAAACGCTACATGTAAGAAGTTGGCACGCAGCCGATCATGTCGTCTGGGCTCCCCACAATAAGCATGTTTACACCACGCTTAACAAGGCGGCTGAAACGTTGGTTTTTGCAACTAAATATGGGTTTTCGGCATACCAACATACACTGCACTTTCGCTGTAAACCTATTGTGCTCTTGCTTATATATGAACATAATGCGTTTCAGTTTTAGCAAGGATTTGTTGGCATCAGTTTGTTGACTGCGCACTGTGCTTGGTAAAAATAGAGTCAAAATTTGCCATGAAAGTGCTGATAAGGACTGTTAGCATTTGCGACTGATTCAATATTGCCACAGAGCCCGTCGACTTCTCTGTATTAAGAGGTGCTCGTGACTACATAAGGCACCCGCCCTCACCCGGTCGCGAACCCTCCCCAATCTAAACACACGACTCAGGAAGCGGCCCGATGACGTCAGGAAGTGACGTCATCGGAAGTTGTCTCATCTCAATGCGGCGGACGTGCTGCAGTGCTGCTGGTGCTGGCTAAGTTTATAGCAACCCCAAAAATGCGTGTGGTCTTTTGCTGGTGACACCACCGCAAATAATTCAACGAAATGTAAAGATTTGCGAGTTACTAGCAAATAGTAGTGGATTTGTGAAAACATTCGAAAAAAGCACCAAATTTTCTAAATATGTTTAAACATAGGTAAAAGTAAAGATTGCAGCTTCCCACCTCCACATCAAACAGCAGTTATCCCCTATGGCACCTTACTGCTCATGAAGCAAGCGCAATTTGGCTGTAAAACCATTTCTCAACCTGTCACGGAAACATAGGGGCAATTAATTCTCCACGTCTTAAAATGTAAAGTATCAGCACTTCGATTGAAATGCGACCAATTAGGGCCATCAATCTTTAAAACCTTTGTCGTCCAGCAAGCACTAATAACTAAGGTACTGGATGATTGACGTATGGCAGTCTGTAATGGGTCGTTGCATGCCACACAAGGAAATATCGCAGCCAATTAAGTTTTACAGTCTCACGCGGACTTGGAGACGATTAAAGTCGTGCGCGCCGCAATTACGCGACCTGGCCGGCTCGGTTAAAGTACTAGTGCCGTCTTTAATGTGTGTTGTCAAATATCGCAGGTTGCTCTTAGGTGATTGTTTAGAGGGTTTCTTGTTTGCGTGTGAAAAAGGACCCGGTCAAGTTTCCCCGTCGCGCTTGCTTCGTAATTGCTCGCGAAAAGGTGGTTCTAAACCACCCTGTGTGACGTCATAATTAGCAATGACGCCTCACTGCTAACACGGCCGATTGGCAGAAGTCGATAAATTTTTAAAAACTCGTGAGACTTTTAAACGAAGCACACTGAAACGCATTTAATTACATCTTTTAGTCAGTATCATTCACTTAAAAACATCCATTTGATTTGTTTATCTTTTAGTACTATTGACATCGCTTAAAGGGCCTTTAAACCTGTGCTGCATTGTTTACCATCTGCTAAAGTGGTTGCATTTTGCACGACGAGGCATCTCAGACACCATTAAAAGCACGTCGCATTTCGTAATTTGTTTACACATAATAAATTGCAAGCAGCCTTAGAAGATGGCCGCGATCAAATCGATCTGAAAATGCAAAAACAAGGAACGATAAGTGATAGGCGCAATGAAGAGAAACGCGTTATGTTACCTCTGATATCATGGTGGTCGTTGTTTACATCGATAATTGTGTGATGTAATGTTACCTACCGAACTGTTTTAAAGTGAACAAAGCAAAGTCCTGTGGGTAGTTTTTGTATAAAAGTGCCTAGGGAGTGAATGTAAACAAAGCAAAGTTTTTATTTTGTAGTTTGTATGTAAAAATGCCAAGGAAATAAACTGTGGAATTCGTATTACGCATGCTGCTGCCGCGTTTCCTGCAAAGTGATTTACGATTTCAGCGAAAATTTTGTTTTGTCGCCGTATGAAAAACGCCCGTGAAAAAGGTAAATGCGCGAAAAATCATTACACAATCAACTTGGCCCAGGAATGTCGGCCCGGCCTTGGAATTTACTCCCAGTACTGAGTTGAGCGTTCACTTTCCACGCCGTTCGGCTACAAACCGGCACACGCGTTTCACCTGCCCACACAATACCTTATTTGGCCTGTACGGGCCCTTTACGCTTCACTGCACACTTAACGTCAGAGCGCGCGGAGCAGTTGAGAGGCACTTCTTGTTGAGAGGAGTCTGACAATAGGCTACGGCTTTGTCGCGCCAATGTTCTGTGATAAAGCAGGTTTGGCAGTTACGTAATACACGTGTGTACTTTTGGCAATTAAGAGTCACGTCTGTGGAATTTTCAATAAATCCGTTTTCTCCCTAACTGCGTTCATTCGTAATATTACCCAGTTGTTACCCACTGCATTTTGATGTTCAGCGTCTATTCAACATGTTACACTGATGTCTAAAAACACACAACGTTTGCCATACACTTATCCCAAAAAATGCATCATTATTTACCCACCTCTTTCTGCTGTCACGTTACCTGGCCAGACAGCCAGTCAGAGAGCAGACATTTTTTGTAGGGTCATATCAGTTCACTTGAGGTTGCTTGTAATGAAAGGCCTTTCTTTCACTCCTCTTTCCCACACTTGGCAATGCATTTTAATATGTTTGATGAGGAGCTGTTTTGTAATAATACCTAATGTTTGAGCTTGTTAATGGCCCCAGTTGTCCACTAAAGAATGCAGTAGATGCTTTATTGGGTTATTCTTGCAATTGGAGTGTTTCAAATGGTTTTCATGTTAACCAGTTGTAAAATAGGCGTTTTGATTTCAGAAATGTGAAATTTCAGTTAAAAACATATTCAGAGTAACAATTATTGGTAAAAACTGAATTGTAATAATAAAACGATTTCGTTTATTTGAGCCACCATTTAAATATAAAATGAAACATATTTTAAATTTGTATGTCGCGTCATCAGTCCTTGTGCATATCGTGGTAATAAACTTCCTATTGTTATTATGTTTTGCAGAGGTGAATCTGGTGCTGGCAAAACTGAAAACACAAAGAAGGTGATTCAGTTTCTTGCTCATGTCGCTGCGTCGCCGAAAGGCACCAAGGCCCACGGAGCGCCGGTAAGTTAAAAAACTTCCCTTGTAGATTATCAGCAGTGCAAATTGTGGACTTTTCTACCTGTCAAACTACAATTTTAGTTGTCTAAACATGGTTGTGTTTTTCTGCTGTTATGTGTGCAATTTTTTATTTAGGTGTGTAAACTGTCTTTGCCTTTGTTTTTCCTTGACACTTAAACTGTTTGTGAAGATATTTGAAAAAATGGAAAAACTTTGCCAGAGTTCAAAGTTATGCTGCTATTTTTATGTTTTACCACAAAAGTTTTTCCTAGTTATTAACACAATGGCAATTAACATAAGCTTACTGAGAACAACTTTTAAGGAGTACTTTTTCCTAATTATCAAAGCAGTATGTATTGCAAAAAGGTTTTCAATAGATTATAGTGTGATCCTTGTCGTATTTTGGTTTCTAAAAAGTCAAAGTTCTGGTATGGGGGAGTGCAGATAACCCACCCCATCAACAGCCTGCATAACTTATTGTTATTTCTCCCCAGGACTACAAGCAGGCAAGTTCCCCCTACGCGATTTTTATTATTTTTTGACAAAAAATAAGACCAGGTTCTGTATCACGAGACAAAATTGGGTTTGTGAGCTTCCGGCTTTTTGATTTCACGGAAGCTTTTTTCGACATTCAATTTTTGCTGGACGCCCCAGTATTGAATAACTTCGTTGTGTGTGGTTTTTTGAGTGCTAGATGGTGATTTTTCTGCACACAAACACAAATCAATTAGACATGGTTTCTTTTTTGCATGCAAAGGAGCGAATTGTCAAAAAAATACTTTTAGTTGAAAGTTCTTTTTCTCAAATTGTTAGGTGCAAATCTCAAAACATTAGCTATCCTTTTTCCAAAAAATGTGGCCAACATCTCTGTAATTTGTCACTGTCCAAATTTAACAAGGCATGCTATTTTAGGCCACAAATGCAAACAAGCTGTAAACTAGGAAACTCTTTTTGTGGTGCTTTTACCACTTAATTTCATGGTAAAATTGTTTTGAAATGGATGACTAGCGGACAAAATCTCAACACATCAGTGACTTTCTAAAACATTCCTCTCAACTTCTTTTCTGCCTGATGTTCCCTACTGGATTTGAGATGTGCTGAGTGACATTTTTCATGTTTTATTTTTTGGGAAGGAACTTCGGTTTAAAACAAGCTTGCAGTTAACAAGCCAACCCTAGTCAACCTTTGAACTTTGCTTTTTCTTAAGGCATTACTCTAACGACTTCAAAAAGCTTTCTGATCTACTCTTTATTTTTTCTTTAACTTAACTTTACCTTTCGATGTATTTTATTTCTTTGTGGCAACTGGCCGAGGAGGACCCAGATGAAATTTATCGTGGTTCAGTGCACTATGATATTTTTTCCCATCGCAAACAGCGACGGCGGAAGCAGCGACCTTCTGTTACCCTTCCCTGCAAAGTGAGTCTGGAATCACAACATAAATGTCATCTGTGGATATCAAATGGTCACTTGATGTTGCCCCACTCACAGATACATCACGCTTGCAAAACAAGACGTTTTCAACAATTCATTGTGATGTCTGTCAAAACCATTGTTGATACTTGTAGGTGCATTGCTCTGGTTTATCGCAATGAAGCATTTTAAAAAAGTGTTATCTAATTATTTAACTAGGTTTTACTTGGTGTATAATGGCTGTAAAGGTTCAAAATGTCAAAAATTTGTGCATTTTTATGCTTTGCTTGATGTGCTCATAACCAGTCATTTCATTGTAATGTTGAAGTGTTGCTGTGTGGTCTTAATCTACCATTGCATTGTCATTCTAATGCAAGCCGATGTTTCAGTCATTTCTCTATCTTTCCTTGACCTTTTGGGGTCCCTTTACAAAAAGCGGTTACAATCCCAAAAACACCTTTAAAAAAGATAGTCCCTTATTATTATTGTCTAATTATAGCCCCAAATAGTTTTTATCAACTACTGATGCATTAAAACTGGTAGTGACTATCTCCCTCTGAAGTAAACTTCAGTAAGTTTTTCTTTTGCTTTTGCCACAGCACCAAGGACTGGCATATGTAAGTAACATAACCTGCATGGAGAGCATAGCACCTATAGGGGGGTTTTACCATTAAAGGCCAGCCAGCCCCTTATCAAAGCCATTTTTGGTTCTTTTTTCCACTTCCTGATCTGCATGTCAATTAAAATTTATGATTTTTCTGTTTTCAAGGTATTTTAAAATTAAACATGTCATTGTTTTGTAAGAATAGTACTGCATCAAAATAGCACAGATTTGCTTTTTAAAGTTTTTTGTTTTGTTTCATTAACATTGAAAATGCGTGAGTTTTGTTTTACTTTCTTGATAATTTGGTGACAAAGTTTGATTTGGTAACCTCTTTTTTGGCCCAATGCTAACACTCATTGCTGAAACTCCATGCACTGACATGCTGAGAAAGTGAATACAGAGATAAATGCCATGACATTTTTTAACATAAACAAAACCTTTTTTTCTTGATTTGCAAAATCGAAACATGCTCACAGCTACATTTTGCCTTAAATTTATTTTCTGGGATACTCCCTATCTTTTTCCACCCTCTTGTAGATTTGTTGCATCAAAATTTGTGCCTTTTCGCTGCTGTGATCATTTTAGCATGCAATGTCACACAAATTCACACCCCACCTAAAATTTAAAAGCATGCTAAAATATGGTTTACTGACGTTAAGTGAAGAGAGTTTTTACATGCTTCTCGACCAGTAAGGGCTTTATTTTCCGACAGAAAAATAAATTTCTTATCTGGATGCAAAAATAAAAGCCAAATTAAATTTCTTTATTTTGTAATTATTTTTTGTTATAAATCTAACACTTCTGTATTTTATTGTATTTTTCAACAGGGCGAACTCGAGCAGCAGTTGCTTCAGGCAAATCCAATTCTTGAAGCGTTTGGTAACGCAAAAACAGTGAAGAATGATAACTCATCTCGATTTGTAAGTTGCATATTTCTATGCAATTTTTCAACTGTTAACTTTTTTAGTGCTGTAAAAAGGGTTTTTGTAATACAGGGTCAGAAAAATTCATTCTCACTGCATAATTTAAAGGCTGCACAATTTTTATGTGAATAGAAGATTTTTGTATATATGTCAATTTCTAAACTGTGATATAAGGTGTATATGCAACTGTTTAACAAATGGGTGATGTGAGTATCGGCAAAAACTGCCACAAAAGCACTTCTGTTTGTGTTTAAAACTGCTATGTCTGACTTGTCTAAGAAGTTTCCATTTTTAATGTATTAAGAAACAGCATTTGAAGGTCACATTTAAAGGAGGGTAATGAGGTAAAAGTTTACAGTGGGCCAGGAAAGGTTAATGTTTTTTTAAGTAAGTTCATTAGTAACTAGGTTTCAAAGACACATTAACTCTTATATGCTGAACACTGTTTGCAGACTCCTGAAACATGACATGTTTTAAATGCATTGATTTACATTTTTAATCAAGTTTTCGACAGTAAAGGCGCCCTTCAAGCCTTTAGTGTTTTTAATGATGTTTGCATAGGGTTTTATTTGTTTGCTGAGGTGCTGATACGGTCATAGACCCTAATCTCTTCTCCCCAGCCCACCCATTATAAAGTTACCCACCCTATCACCCACAAATCCCAGCCATTGGTATAACATCATCCACAGAACCATACTATCATCTCTAAGAGCCAATGTATTTATTTACTGCAATTTTACACTAAATGTACCCCCAGGTTTTATTTGTGCCTGGTTTTACATATTCTTTAAAAAATGATGGTATAATGGATTTTAATACTGAATATTTCTGTGTTATTCTTTTCAGTACATTTTCAGTGTTTTTTCTGCTCAAAGCTTTGAAATTGGCACAAACCTGGAAACAAATTTATTGCCTGCAGTCACTGCATAAAACATTAATCTGTTGTGGTTAGACCAAATTTGTCTCCGTGTGATAACTTATTCCATTCTCCCTAAACCATGCAGTTAATGTAACGAAGTATCAGACTGAAAACCATATTCAAATATCAGTACAACCCAATTGCCTTGTTGTCAGGTTGTGTGTGTTTAATATTTGCATACTGATACCAGGAATCGATGACACTTGACAAAAGGGAAATGGGCATTTCCGTCATATTATGTATGATTGTGAATCAACCCAATTTGTCACAAAATAATTCACGGCAGTGCAACTTGTTCAATAGCCTGAATGTCAAGTTTAAATTATGCGGTTTGTCACCACATGCTTTGTGAGGCCAAACACCATGTCAAGGCTGGCTTACCTTGTGTTCATGTGCAATAAGTATAAAAAATTCCAAAACGTTGGGTTTCCATTCTCCAGGTATTGGTGGTACTATTGTGGTATTTATAGGTTTTTAAGGATGCAGGTTTTGTGATGTGCATGTTAACTGAATTTTTGTTGTTGTTTTTTCAGGGAAAATTCATCCGAATCAACTTTGACACATCTGGTTACATCGCTGGAGCCAACATCGAAACTTGTATCCTTTGATTTCTATAAGCTTTTTTTGCCTCAAAAAAGACTTAACAAAACCTATGAAAAGTGCTAGTTTGCAAAACTTACTTACAAACCAGAACTGAAGAGAGTTATTTAACCAAATATGTAGAACGTTTATAAAAAAACATAAAAATTTGTGCTGCAATGTTNCTGAATGTCAAGTTTAAATTATGCGGTTTGTTACCACATGCTTTGTGAGGCCAAACACCATGTCAAGGCTGTCTTACCTTGCATTCATGTGCAATAAGTATGAAAAATTCCAGAAACGTTGGGTTTCCATTCTCCACATATTGGTGGTACTATTGTGGTATAGTTTTTAAGGATGCAGATATTGTGATGTGCATTGTTGACTGAATTTGTGTTGTTGTTTTTTTTCAGGGAAAATTCATCCGAATCAACTTTGACACATCTGGTTACATCGCTGGAGCCAACATTGAAACTTGTATCCTTTGATTTCTATAAGCTTTTTTTGCCTCAAAAAAGTCTTAACAAAACGTATGAAAAGTGCTAGTTTGCAAAACTTACTTACAAACCAGAACTAAAGAGAGTTATTTAACCAAATATGTAGAACGTTTACAAAAAAACATAAAAATTTGTGCTGCAATGTTTTCATACCATACAGATGAAGGTAAAATGTGGAACAAAGTTAGGCTTCCTCCTTTGTTTTTCATGTAACGGCTCAAAACAACAATTAAAAGAGTTGGCGACTGTAATTACTAGACCCATAAACTGTTCACTGACTGTTTGGACGCCCCACTTTACAACTCAGCTCATATTTGATGTCACCACTTGCCATTGACTTGATTTGACCGCATTGTTACGTCATAAACCCAGTGACGCGGTGCTGGGGTGTCATAAAAATTTTTTGTCTCAATGAGTTAGAAAAAACGATACTGGGTACTTTAAATTGCATTTGCAGTTTGAATATGTGACGCAACAATAACATGTTGGCTATGACGTATCAGTTGGCGTTTCTTGAACGCGAAATGTCATCATCAGTTGCAAATAGCAGGCCCTCTATAGACTTGCACAATCACAGTCAGTTACATTGAACATGTGTTGTATTACTAACGCCTGATTGTTTGAAATGCCACAGTACAAATCAATCCACTTACAAAAAGGTCGTAATGAAACATGTCAACTATTAGAAGATTTATATCAGCTTGNTTGAATATGTGACGCAACAATAACATGTTGGCTATGACGTATCAGTTGGCGTTTCTTGAACGCGAAATGTCATCATCAGTTGCAAATAGCAGGCCCTCTATAGACTTGCACAATCACAGTCAGTTACATTGAACATGTGTTGTATTACTAACGCCTGATTGTTTGAAATGCCACAGTACAAATCAATCCACTTACAAAAAGGTCGTAATGACACATGTCAACTATTAGAAGATTTATATCAGCTTGCGCAAACAATGTGTCAAAATGCACGTATTGCGTGCTGTGGTAGATATTTTTGGTCAAACGTCGAACAATTAAAAACTCCAGTCTGGGACTTCCTCTTGAAGGGTGTATATGTGTTTAACTTCGAGTTGACATAAAAGGCGTTATAGATTGGATACAACTTTCGCATAGCGCAGCGCCCATTGCCTGGCTACCGGCGTCTGCCATTGTAAGTATACATCTTGAATTGAAAGTTGCCTGGCTGATTGACACGCGAAAGAGGGTCCTGCATTGAAGTAACATGCAAGACAGGATACCAAACTATCGACTTGGCTTCCTTAACCATTTCTCTAATAGACCTGCTTGAAAAGGCCCGCGTTCACCAACAGGCCGGTGCGGAGCGAACCTTTCACATCTTCTATCAACTTCTCACTGGCGCGAATGACCAATTGAAGCGTGAGTTGTCCAAGTTTAACCCGTTACACAACCAGTTCTGAAGATAATTGAATCCTCTACTTCTGAAGATATTTAATTACATTATTTTACACAAACCTCCAGCATGTTAGGGCGTACGGTACAAAACCCTGTCTTTTTCTTCAGGGACTGATGAGGTTTTTGGCTACTACTGTATGCAAAATTATTGTAAACCAGGAAATGCTTTTTCTACATATAAACTCATTCACACAACATGAGATGCCGATTGAATAAACTGTTTTACCTTTTGTTTTTGTCCTATTGATGCAACAAACATATTTCATTCCCACAAAACCGCACTCTTTCCACCATGACCGAGCCTAACATAAACCAAAGGAGCCATAGATTATTTATTTATTGTTGTTCTTGCCTTGCAGGAGAACTGATGCTTGAAGATATCACCAAGTATCGTTTCATCTCCCACGGTATGCAGACGATCGCTGGAAGTACTGATACCGATGTCTTCCAAGAAACACTCAGGGCTATGGAGATCATGGGTATAACACACCAAGATGTTAAATGTAAGTGGCATTGAAAGTTAGTGAAGACCCAATAGTAAGTTTTACGTTATGGCCATCAGTTTCTCTCGCTCGCGTTTCTATTTTGTGATTAAGTACGTGAAGACCCACAAACCGTATGAAAGTCAAGCCTAAGTGTTCCAAATAAAATTGTTTATTATTGCCTAAAAGTAACACCCATTAAAGGTATATGCGTGTTTGCGACGCTTATAGTGTATAAACTGTAATGGTAAAAACGCAAAAGTCGCTCCACTAAAATCTTTTTAAAAATTCTTCGTGTAAAACGTGCTTACCGACTTTAGGAGGCTTCTGTGTAAAAACATGCCTAGATCAGCGCCCCCCAGTGACACACCTCCACTCTAACCCTCAACTTTCTTCACAGCAATGCTGAAAGTTGTGAG
>QXVZ01021713.1:0-10319 GCA_008931825.1 Phallusia fumigata | reverse complement strand
GAGGCTAAAATTGAAGGTCACCTGATTGACATTCTGGATGAGGATTGGGTATCTGACAAACTTCCACTGGAAGACATTGATGTTCCACTAGAGGAACTACCTGATATTGAACAGGTTTGCTCACTATGTTATCTTGATTTGTTTATGCTTTAGCTTGGTTGGCCTTAGCATTTGCTTGGCAGTTGTTACTGTGGTGGTGTTTAAATCGAACAACTTTTACTTTTCGAGACCGACAATTTTACATTTTTGAGACTGACTACAGTTTGGTTATCCATGATAAAACTCACAACTTTTATGAAAACATTACCAGCATGGCATAACTGTTATACAGAAATGTTAACACTGGTAGCATTTCAGCGGTTTAGTTGGGCTACAAAACTTGTTGTAGCCTTATAGAAATGTGCTAGCTGCTGTTAATTTGTTAGTAAAGTGAACAGTTTAAACTTTATATCATCTCTATTGTTGTTAAATGCCGATGTCATATAGGCTACTTTTTTACCAGCACTAATTTAGTTTTGTTTGCAGGACAATGGAAACACCAAAGAAACAATGAAGGAACTGGAAAAGAAATGGAACGATGACAATTTGCAATCATTATTGCACCAAACAAATCATAGACAATCTTGACACCATTAATGATCATTTTTCTTGTTGAAAGTCATCATCCTTAGAAGAAAAGGTACTTCAGCCATAGTGTTAAAACTTTTCTTGTTGGAGCTTACTGTGCTTTTGGGGCACACTATCCAAGGATGGAACAAGTTTGCTGCTGCAAATGCACACCTTTCCAACATATCATTTTCACACTTTGTTTTACCACAACCCTGATTTTGTTGCTATTATTGTTTGCAAGTGTTACAAAAGATTGCCATGAAAATATGTATGCATGGGTTAAACACTATTAAACACTAGCTAAAATTCTTGGAAGTTTTGGGGGATGTTGGTTCTATTTGGCAATGCACTTTTTCAAGTGGAATCTTGTGCAAGCATGTCTAATGCAGATAAATAGGCAGGTATCATGCCTAACAATAAAAACTGAAATGTTCAACAACTTGTTTAAAAACTGAAATAAATATGTCAAACAGCCGTGTACAGAGGTTGAATTTAGTGCTACATGTAAAGAGGTTAGATAAACAATTAGACAGAAGTCAAAAGCGTCCGATTACCCTGCTGCAATAAATACGAATTAAAATTGTGATGCATTAAACAATAAGATTTCAGATGATGGGAGCTGCTGCTTTTTGGATTATCATTAAACAATTGAACAATACCAGGAAGACACGCACACGCTGTCTACGCAGGCATATACCCTTACAGATATAGCTGGCGCACAGCACGCACAGCAAAAAGGTGTAGAAACGGATTTTCAGTGGAAAGATGTTGCTGACCATAGCACTTTGCGTAAGTTTTTGTGGTTATGGACTGGCTGCATCTGCAACTACCAACACTAAATACGATGAAAGAGCAACGTACGACATGGCGCATTGGGGCTTGCCGACGCCTGGTGAAATACCTGAGATTTATCGCTGTCTGAATCACAACAACTTTAAGGAGACTGTGATTCAGAGTCGTGATACCTGGGTGGTTGTATTCACAAATGGAACGTTGGGTAAGTTAACACTAATCGCATTTGTTGTGTTAGCTAAATAAACAAATTATTATGGCATTGGGTTATATACGGTGGCATGGACTGTTGGCTTTGGTTGTGTCAAAGGTTGGTGAGTCAAGTTAAAAGTTTGCCTAAATTAATTCATAGGTCCAAATCTCTATCCTGGCCTTGTTGGTGCACCTGTCGTTAACGTTTTGTAAAACACTTCATGGCTTGCTTTTACGGATAGTAACAATGACACTGACAACGGCTGTTACCAAATAAAATATATTGAAAAGTTTCAAAAAAAGGGTTAAGAATTGCCAATAATGCTCGCTGGATCCTGTTGTTTACAAAACTGTAAGACTGGCTCAATTGGTCAGCATTTGTCTGCGCAAGTTCTTACTTTGGGAAACAAATTACAGGTTAATACGTAACTTGTTATGAATTTCCATCTCTGGCCATGTAAATACAGTTACCAGAAATTTGCTTATTTCACTGCATGGTTCCGCCGCCAGTGTTGTAATTAACATAAGCGATGCTAATAATTCAAAACAGCTAAAGAAAAACATACAATCTTTGCGTACATTTTAACTTTTAATAAGCGACCTTTCTGCGTTTTTTAGAAACTTCTTGGAGATCTCTTGCTAATTACTGGAAAGGCGCAATCACGTTTGCCGAAGTCAAACCGCGTGGGAGCGTCATGTTAATGCGAGAGATAGGACTTTCAGAACAAATCGAAGCCAAGGTTGCCGTGGCGGTCCAAACTCAAAACGTTGGTGTCGTATTCCCATACGGAGGCGAGAAGATGAAAAGAAAGTACAAAATGTGCGAGAATACAGGAATGGCGATCAAATACGTGCTTGAGGGGCTCCCAGCTCAAGAAGCAACGTTAAGCAGTATGGAAGAACGAAAGGAATTTATGTATCATGCGTACCTTTCAGCTATACCTCAGATCCCTGTGTTCGCGATAGCCGAATCAGGGTCTGTCGGTAAACTGTTCTTGGCCTATTATCGCGTACTGGCTGTTACGTTTAAGGAATATTTTCGTTTTGCATTGTTTTACACCGATGACGATCAGGATCTGTTCAAAGACGTTTTCTACAGCGAAACCGGCACCACAAACGTTACTGTACCCACAATGGCTGCACTCATTCCGAAAGCCGAGAATAATGAAGTAAATTACAGTTCGTTTCTGTTTGCAACCGAAATGATGGGCTCAATTGACTTCATGAGTTGTGTGTACTGGCTCTACATTGTTAACGATCAGTACAGGCCCACAATTCCACATCATTTGGACTCGCCGTACAACGAAGAGGTGGCTGAACTGAAGAGCATTGCAAAGATCCTAAAGAAACGAGCAGAACTGCTAAGCCAATGCAAAGAAGATGGATTCAGAAAAGACGAATTGTAAAAATGTGTCATAATAATTGGTGCTTTACCTTGCACAGGTCTCAGTAAGACAAGCCCCCCGAATTGCAGTGTAGCTACAGTGCGTTCGACATTGGTCCAATTATTATGCCCCTTTTCGCGCTACATAACGTATAAACTTTGCGCAACTATTTCCGGCTTGGTAATTGTTGGTAATAGTGCAATTGTGTCGCTACGATATCTAATACCAACCGAAATAAACTCAACTTATCTTCAGTAGTGTACTGCTTGAATGGCTCGCTGTTTAATCGTCCAGAAACATGTTTGTAAAGTGTTTTGAAATACGTTGTGCTATTTAATTCACTTTTTTAAACTAGGCTAACAGTCCGTTGGAACTTTATTCAAGGCTTTTGGCAAGACGTAGTTTTATCATGATTGCATACGATTTAATATCAGCACAACACACATCATCTTATAAATACTACTTTTTTGCACCAATCTCCAGAGATTTGTTCGTAGCTACTTCGACTGCATCAATTAATGCGGCCCTAAATCCACCCTTGTCCAACGCATGTAGGGCGCAGATTGTTATTCCACCAGGCGATGTTACGGCATCTTTCAAAACTCCCGGATGTTGACGAGTTTGCAAGTACATGTTCCCAGCACCCTTCAAGTACAAAAATCACAACATGACATAAAAAAACCTTCTTGTTGTTCTTAAACCTAAAATAAAAACACGAATAACTATGTGAGTGGGTAGCTTAGGTCATTGTTTAGAAAAGCTGTTTAAAATGGTAACAATTTGTGCCAGATCAATCCTTTGGAATTGGATGTTTAAGCTGGTTATGCTAAGATACATAAAAAGCTGATCCGCACTCAAATTAGCCCAATTTTTAACAAAACACAGTTTATTTTGATGAGATGTTTTAAAAAAAAATCAAAAAAAAAACTATTTTATTTGCAAAGCGCTTGTTTGAAATTGTCAGTTTTAGGTCCATACATACCGCACAAGTCTTTGCAGCAAGTGTTAGCGCAGTAGCTCTTGGAAGTCCCATCTTAACACCTCCATCGGCCAATGCATCGAGGGCTGTGTAAATCTTAAGAAGTGTGAAATCAAATATGAATTCTAACATTTAATGTTATTTGTTTCATGCTGAAAAGCTGAGTGTCAAAGTTAAACTTAACAACTTTAAAAGTTAACAACATAGTTTTTACACACCTGCAATAAACTTAAGCTACCACTTCTGGCCAGTGTATTCTTTTGTACTGGTGTTTAAATAATTATAAACATAAACAAAATACGTTTAGTGGCTGAGCTCAAGTTTATATTGTGACTTGCAGCACATCATTATAAGCATAACCTGATCAAACACTTCCACAGGACAAAATAGCAAAACAAACAACATATAAGCCACACAACTTGCAAACAAAATTTGTCTGGGGGTAATTATTATTCAAACAGCTTACATATGCAACTCCACAGCCACTGATTGCCTGTCCTGCATCCATTAGTCGCTCCGGAAGCACAAGGCATTCCGCACAGGCAGAGAACAAGGACCTAACAACCTCCATGTCTTCATCAGTGGAGGATTTACTTTTGCAGTAAAGCAAGATTCCTTCCTGAACTTTGCAAGGGGTGTTGGGCACTGTTCGAATAACTCTTGCCCAGTCGAAGACCTGTCAATTAAAATAAGGTTTAATAGTTCTGTAAAGGCATTACACATTTGAAACCTATTCATAAAATACAGTTAAAATTGGTTGATATGCATATTGCACAACATTTGGCAGTACATGTTTATGTTCTGTTTGTTTTTTACTAGATTTTTTGCCACATATAAAAATATATAAGATTAAAATTATAAAATAAATGTTAGTCAGTTGTTTTATTACAAATTTTCTAGAATTTGGCCTAATGAAAGGCCTATTATAAAGATTCCTTTATTATAGTATTTGTGCACAGTTATGTTACCTTTTCTAGTGTTGCACTCACTAACCCACCAACAATTGAGATTATAAGTTGATGTTCACAGCGGGTTGGATGACTTTTTAATTCCTCCACTAAAACCGGAAATATCTAAAAATAAATTGATCTCTTACCAAATATACCTAACTTACCAAGGTATTTTTTACCTGGGGTTTAATGCAGATTAAAACAATGTCACATGTGTCCATGATTTTCATGTTGTTATGTGTTGTGTTCATTCCTTCATCCTGAAAACGTTTGAATTTTCCAGCAGATGGGTTGCTAACAGTGATTTGTGATGATTTTATCCCACCTAAAAGTAAAGTTTAAGCATTTGTGGTCTTTGTTAATATCAAGCAGTTAATCACATGTGGACATTTTATGGCTGGAATTTAACAAAGAGCTGGAACAATACAAGGTGGAATTAATATCAGATGTGCTATTGACAATGGATACATTAACAATGCTTTTGAAAACGAAGTCTGAATAAAACAAAGCAAGGTTGAACATAGCAAAAACCTAAGTGGATTTAGCCTTTTGCTATAAGCAAATCTTTAAATATCTGATGCAGCTTTTAAAATAAGTTTTGTACAGTCCAACATGTTTTTGATCATTCATAAAGATCGCTGTGCGCCTGTCAGGAAATTGTTTTAGTCCCACAATTGTTTAGTTGGAGTTAAACATTGATACTCTTTTTTCTAAATGTTGTGGAAGTCATAAAGGATTGCTTGATTGCCCAAAGCCCACTGAAAAGCCAGCTTTGCATAGCTGTGCAAACTTTTTAAAGTAATAATTACAATGCTAACCTGCTTTCATTCCCACTGCAATGGCATAAGCCATTTCTCCACCACCGATAAATCCAATCTTTTTTGACTGTAGGTCCATGGTAAGTAAATGTACAATGACACTAGAGGTATGTGTATGCGACAGCCTACAGCGAGACCTGCACAATTAAGCACCAGATTTTTATAAAATAAATTTAGCTATAAAAGTGTCTAATGACAAGAATAGTGCAAATCGGATTGTCAAGATGTATCAATTGCGGAACATTACACATTTCACAAAACCCAGTTGATAATACATCTGCATTATCATACATGACATTTATTTTGTTGAACTAGTTTAAGTCAACCTGCTTTAAGGCTTTAGCAAAACCTGTTATTTATAATGAAACAAAATAAATAATGGACTCAAATAAAGAAAAAAATGTTCACAACAGTGGAACAGAGCCAAACACAACTTCTTTTGGGGGGTTTACTGTTAAAATTTGGCTATAACTGTGATTTGGGTCAAAATGGTTTAATAATGCTGGTATAGGAACTAAACACAGATATCAATAAAATGCTCAGCACAAATACTGTAATTGTGTTTCATTCTGGTGTAAACACTAAACTAAAACAGATATCCCGGATTGCAATGCCTTGTAGAGTTTTGGCAATGAGATGCAAATAAATATATTATCTAAAATACTATGCATTCAATGTATTTTGCACCATATTCAAACCCATCATAGAATTGGCTCAGTGTCGTTCCAGTTTATGGATGCTCTAGGCCATTTTGTGCGAATGCAATGTTCAAGAGGGGGTACCAGATCTCCATTAAGGCAATTTTTACTGACTGGCAAATTTGGATCGATAGTCAGTTGTATAAACTCGTCTTGGTTTGCCAAACCATCATAGTAAATAAGATCAAAAGGCCTAATGTCCTTACTATTATCTATAATGCCCCAGTCAAGCGAAAACAGCACGGTAAAATGACTTTCACTACACACTACCCAAATGGGATACTTGGGAGTTTTGTAAAATTCCCCAATCTGACAGGAGCCATAGTGTTCAAAAAGTGACAATAAACCGACATCACTACGGACATGTACACCCTTGAGAAATGTTGACTCATCAAGTTTAATAGCATGATCAAAGGCATTTGACGTGGCCCGACCAGTCAATAAAAGATTCACCATTTCTTGTGTGCAATAATTATGCGCCCCCATAAGTTTTCCGTTTGTTTCATCCATGTCCGACCTGACCCTTGTTAGACCCCTTGACAAAATCGCAGAGTACAGCAGCAAAAGACACGCTCCTTTCCCTTGAAGATAGCACTTTATGTTGTCTTGTACCCCACATCTCAGATTTTCGCATGTGGTGAATTGAAGCACAGTTATGCTTTCAGAAAAATTGTCGGGTTGATATGTTGCTGATGAATTAAACTCACAGCCCATTTTAGACACAGCCAAATATGCTGTAGTATGGTCACTGGCTCTCCAAATTATTTCTGTAATCGCTTCAACAAGGCTGTTATTCCGCTTCATGCTGGCAACATTCAAATCAGACACATCAGGTTCAACACCTTTGTTTGAAAACAGCAAATGTTTCACCACAGTAGCCTGAACTGCAGCAAGAACTCCACATGGTCCACCCTTCTTCTGGACAATTCCAAACCTTAACATGTTTGGGGATCCATCTGTGCAATCCCGGAAAGCAAAGTTTTGATTTAACCATTCTTTTGGGTAAACACCTTTCACAGAGCCCAAAACAAGCATACGCATTTCTTGCACAAGCTCCACATCCTTCCATGTGTAGATTGTGTCATTTGGTGGTTCATTGTCAGTCAGACCCAAGGTTGAAACATCCAAGACTTCCAAATGATTTTCTGCATTAGGCTTCTTTATTTCTCTATGTTTTGTTGTATGTTTGCTTTTTGGCAGGTCCCATGGAAAAGTGGAAACTGGCTCAGGGGTTTCTTGCTTTTTAGCAGTAATGGCTTTTTCCGGACTTGCAGACAACATTTCAAAAACCGAAGTAGCCTTTTTCTTAGTGGTGACTTTGCCCGCATGATATTGTTGTTTCAATCTTTCTGACCCAAGATCACCTCCAACAAGCTTCCTATTTGACAAACTTGACCCATATGAAAGTTGCTGGTCAAATTGCATTTTTCTTGGCTTAGACACCAGATCATCCATATCTGTGTGTGATGATTCTAGATCCATAATATCCACTGATGTCACTTCATTGAGTGTGACAGTCTCTACAGGACTACTTGTGTCAACAGCACTCGGTTCGGTCAACGAGTTATCAAGACTCTTATGCTGCAATTGAAAAACATTATTTGTAACACCGGACTTGTCAGTGGGCAATTGGGTCATCAATGTATTCCATATAATTATTTCAAGCATTGTCCGAAAGGGATCCTCTCTTGTTTTGTTGGCTTTCATCCAGGCTTCAATTTTAAGGCTTTGGGCTAGTTTTAGTCGGTTGTTAATACTGCCACTTGTTCTAGGAAGCTCCTTGTCCATGAGTTGCAAAGTTCCAATGCAATTTTTCCTACTGAGGAACTCACGAACAACTGAAGATGCAAGGTCTTCAATATTTGTAAGTGTTTCCATGTTTTGTGTTTATAGCCTATCAGAAAATGCAAAACAAACACCATTTACAAAGGCTACCAAGACTCTAAAAACCCCTCTTACAAATGCAGTAGGTCACAATAAGGTAAATCATATGTTACAAAAATCTTCAAAATCGTAGTAATCACTCAGTACTATCAAAAAAGTCCTTGTGTGTTACATTTTTGGAAATTTTTGTAGAAAAGCAAGATATCCAATATTGATTTCTTTAATCTTAACCCCAAAGGCACTTAACGTAACCATAAGTATTGTTTATTTATGTTCACGTAAAAACTCTGTTTGCGAAACTCATCTTTCATAAATTTTACAGCCGTGTTTGTATAAACGTGACAAATCGTCTGGCTCTTTACGACTGGTTCTGTGTAAGTGGGGCAAATTGTGCACAAAACACATTTCGTTTTTCCATTTCAATAAAAGTACTGCTATTGTTTTAGTCCTGCACTAGCGTCTTTCTGCTGTTAATAACAAGCGTGTTGATAACCATAGAAACACTAATGTTTTCTAACTCACGTGTGACAAATAATCAAAGCGTGACAGTAACTTGCTCATGCGTGAATGCTGCACATGTTTTGTTTTTTCCCAGCGCCCGGGTTGGCTTTTCCGGTTGTTTGTTGATGTCATCAGTGAAGTTGTTGAAACTTATCGTCGGCTACATTTTTTCGAAACTTTCCACGTTGTTAAAAAACTGATCTACTGGTTATAGCATTTCACAAAAAATAGATGCATACAAAATTATTCTCTTTGTTATTCTTTTTAAGCAGTAACCTTACATTTTGTAGCAAAAGGGTTCAAGGCTGTTTCGAAAATAATATGGATTGGTTAGAGAAGGGGGATGTTGACATGAAACTGAATGATGATGAAGGACTGGCAACATATTCCAGTATTGAGCAGGTTAGTGATGTTTAAAACATATTGTTGTAAAATCTTTGTTGCTTTTTGATGACTAATTTACGATTGCTGTGTTTTTCACAGGAAGGTGTCGAACACAATGTTATGAAAAAATTTAAGGACTTTGAAGAACTATTGGACATACAGCCAGAGTAAGTTTTTTGTTTGATAAAAAGTTGTAATTAGCATTGAGCAGAGGTTAGCAAACCACAGATCTTTGGTCCATTTATCTTGTACATGTGCCCCATAAAACAACAATGTGGTTGACATGTTATTACTTTACAACCATTACTCTAGCATCACTCTTAAAGTAGCATTCCATGGCAATTGACTACAAAGCATGTTTTATTGCCGTTGATTAGTGATCAAATAGGTTTTGTGGCTATGTCAAACAGCAAAAGCCGTATACACCACATACATTCTTTCACAGATAGGATTTAGTGTAAAAATTTACTTACAATACATTTGGAACTGAGTGATCTGTTGGTTAAGGTTACTAGACCTGTAAACACTGCAGGTAATGTATAATATTAAATAAGTTGAAACTCAAAACAGATCTGAGCTACAGCACCTCTCAAGTATTAAGCAAAACTACAATGTAAAAAGCTTCTTATACATAACATATCTAACATGTATCTAACACTATATGTGTTTTTGCAGAATATTCTTGACAAGAGATAGACATGTAGATTACCTTCTAAAAGGACTGGACATGTTACCAAAATCATATGAGGTAGTTCTACATTTATCTTCAGAATAGACACAAGTAATGTGTTTTAAATATTTATGGTTTGCAGTGCTTGGATGCCAGTAGACCCTGGTTATGTTATTGGATAGTTCACAGTCTTACTTTGTTGAATGAAGAAATTCCTGAAGTTATGAAATCAAGGTGACCATATCTTTTCTATTGTTTTTTTTCCCCAAAGTCTTGAAAATTTCAGCTTTGAAAGAAAACTTGGCCTGTTTAGGAATCAAAATTTACATTAGTCCATGTGTTTTTTTTTTTTTAAATTTTACATTAGTCCATGTGTGTGGCCTGAAACCAAACAGAAATAAAAAAAACACTGACTTTATTAAATTTACAATAAGTTAAGTTTTTAAGTACAGTTAGC
>QXVZ01021712.1:0-11398 GCA_008931825.1 Phallusia fumigata | reverse complement strand
AAACGAAGTACCTGCAGCGAGCGTATTTTTGCTCCGCCAAATTTGATTGCGCTACAAGAAGCCCTAAGGTAGCTATTTCTGCTTAGGTGATTGTTTTAGTGCCATTGTGCTCATATGATTTCTTTCACCAAGCGAAATGACGTTCATCTCAACTCAAAGACGATCTTTTTGTTCCATAGAGTTATCAACACGTTGAACGAGCCAGTATCGGTTACATTTACTGGCGAGGATAAAAATTCGAAGATGTTACCTGTTGCAAGTAACCAGAGGGTCGAGCTTGAACAACTTAACAGAGGAAGGTAAAAAAACGTAATTGTTTTTCTCTCAGCTGTGCTTTCAGTGGGGAAGAATTTAAACAGGCAGTTGCCTTGGGAATGCATTTGAATGGTCGAGGGCAACTTTTCGAAGACCAAAATGAAACAGCAAATATTTGCAAAAATATTTAGCAACAAATTTTGCAAAAATTTTTTTTTTTTGAAAAAACCCGACTTATTCGATATAAAAGCACAAAGCCAATAATGATTTGTGAGCTGCAGACAGTGCACACTGTTTTGATCTGTAAGGTCTTACCAACCTTTTCTGGCCATTAAAAAGTATCACACACCACTCGATGTGGCCCGAAATAGCTTTGGTTTCTGTCTGTGTGGCCTGCAAACGCAAAAACTTTGCTGCATTTACCCAATAGCGGTGTAGGAAATAAGGAAACATATATGACACAGTATCCACAGAAAGTATTTTTGACAAACAGAAACTTACCTTTTAAGGGTGCTACAATTAACTACAAAACTACGAGCCTTATTACAACAATACCTTTGGTAGGCTTATAGTTAAGTAAAAACAGAACGAGTGAGGTTTAATATGTTGAGAGGCGGGTGTAGGTTCAACCCGATACGCTTTTTTTATTGACCATTAAAGCCTTGCGTTAAATATAAACCAACAGTCTTACAAACTAAGACTAGTTGTGTTGTCTTAACCAAACGTTTCAATATATTATCAGCTATGAGATGGTTGTACAAACCAATGGCACCACCAAGTACGAGGCAACATTTCCCTACACGGTTGGAACTGGCGGTCTGTACACTGCCGTACTACGACAGAAGAACGTCGGCCCTGTAACCTCGGTAGGTTCCATCTGCCTCTAAAGTGCAAGTTCTGAAAACAAAAATTAGGATTTTGATGTTAAAAAATACTCGATGGATAAATTAGTCCCAATGGGTCATTTTTCTAGCGAGTCCCAGTCAAGTCCCAAATATTTATTTTGCTGCTTAGCGACTTGTTAAGTGTTTAAACCAAAGATTTATATCCCCAACGGATGAATTTGATATGCCTTTGGAGAAAATATAAGGAAGCATGAGTTTTGACATGATTTAAAAGATGAAAAATGATTTATGCTGTTTGGTCATGCATGCTATGCTGTTATCGAGGTCACTAACAACACAAGTTCCATGACATCAAACGTAGGTACTATTCCTGCTTTTAACTGTATGGCAGGATTAGTGTGTCCAATAAACATGTGGGGATGGATTTTATCTTTGAAAGTTGCTAAGCGGTAAACCAGAGAAAGATTGGAAACCTCTGGATTATACAAAGTGCTAAAAAATATGGGTCGGGGTAAAATCAGTTGATTACACGAAATTGGTTATCCGTTACTCAAAAACGGCTTATTATACCACAAGGGTTGACGTTTTTGTGATTCGGTTGGAGTTATTTTGCTTGGTATGACTCGAGTTTATCGAGTGTTTTTCTGAGTCAACCCAAGTCCAGACGAGCTTTTCGATTACTGACTACTCAAATTCACTCGAGTCAAGTACTAGACTTAAAAGCAGGTCAAAACTTTTTGGCCACATGTCCACTTGCGATGCGCAAATTGTTTCGTGGGTCACTTGACGACAGGGAATTTTGTATTCAAGTTTTCACTACAAATTGATGCGAAAAATACATCGCCTGTATTTCGTTTCTACTCGCCTTTTTCGAGAGTAATTTACTGGGCAAAAATAACGAAACTTTTATACAACAGTTGTCGGAAGTCATTTGTAAAATTAGTTGCTAATTATCCAAGTTAAAACGTCGTTTCAAAAAATTTCTTAACCTTCCTGCACTTATGGGACCTCTTGTTGGCGATTCTGCTTTAAAGAAACACGAATTTTCATGATTACAACATTATTATTCATGATCTGTTGGCGAACATTTTGCAAATGAAACAGTACATAGGGTTGACATGAAAAACAACGACTAAACTTCAAATAAAATATTACATCTCGTGCAGAGTAATGACATCGTCATGGACTTCTACACTGATATTTATCAAAATGATGTGAACATTTTCTGGATGATTCCTCAATATTTCATTATTACTTTGGGCGAAGTTTTCCTCTCCGTAACAGGACTGGAGTTTTCGTATTCCCAGGTAAACTAGTTGACACGTTCAGATCTTGTTAGAAGATATTTCGATTTTGCTGCTCACTGCTTGCCTGAAAGTAACAGATATCCTAATTTACCAAAAACTGTTTTCTAACTGAACTTCGTAATAACACAACTGAATGTATGAATATGTGGCGTAAGATTTTTTTACTATTTAAATGGTTAGGGATATTCTAACACAAATTTTGTCTTTGCTAAATTATATCCATATACTTTTATGGATTTAACGTATTTTATCAGCTGAACATCAGATTTTACTTGTCTTATAATGTATTATAGTCACCTCCAAGCATGAAATCCATTCTTCAATCGTTTTGGCTTTTAACCGTTTCCATTGGCAATATCATTGTGCTGATTATTGCGGAAGCTCGTTTGATTCCTAACCAGGTAAGCAAACAAAAAACTACTCCCCTGCCATAGAGAGTTTAACCTTGTCATCGACGTCCGTGACCTTGACGACAGCACTTACACATATATAGTTTGCAAGTGTTGTTTTTTCCCTTTACGCCGCCAACGCAGATACTGTTATGTCAAGTGCCAAATGTTGAGCTTATGTGTCGTAAGATCGAAGCTACCCCAGCAATTCCGGTTAACGCAATATTTTTCCGCTGGTAGATAAATTTGCGTAAGGCAAAATTGCAGGTGATGGGAATAAGACACTTATAGAGATTTTTTCCTTAAGTTTTCATTCACAGTAGCCGAAACAACTAAAATGACAACATAATTGATTGGGTTAAACCGTTTTTTTTAAACCGCACCTACTTGTTTCAATTATTTTTTTGATTTTTCAAAGATGGGAATTTGATTCTCACCACTTGGTCGCGCAACATAGAACTTTATGCACCAACAGCCGGCCAAACGTTTTCCCAAAAAACCTTGTATTGTTTTCCATAAAGCAGTACACGGTTAGCAGTTAGTGCAAATTACGTGAAAGACCGTAATTAGTCATAGAATCATGTGTCACCCTTACAAACATGGTTACCGCAGGTGTCGTTAAACGATATGAAAATATCAGTACATACACATTTTAAATAACATAACATGTTGGCTATATATGCACCACGTTTATTTAAAGATGTGAAAACCATTATTGTATGCTAATGAAGGCCATAAGGACTTGTGATAATTTATCCCACACTCCTGCTCACTTTTCAAGGACACTGCGTTGTTTGTAGTTTGGCCTGACGTAAAAGTTAAACCAACAAGGCTTCGTTCTGAGTTCGTTAGCCCAATGTTAAGATCTACTCGATAATTATTGCCACCGAGTAAACACGGGCGAGGCTAAACTGCTGCACAAACGCCCGTAAACTTTTTAGTCAGCGATGTAGCCATGGACGATGGGGTTCCACAAGTGGTCATTTAAGCTCCTCGGCTTTGTGATGAGACGCCAATAAAACGCTACGGCGCTTTAAACTCAATGGGATTTAACTTTATTGTGGTGTTGCAGCTATAAAGATTTTTTAGTTGAACCATCTTCTACAAGCGGTACTTTTAACACCCCAGCACAGGGGTCGGTAACCTACATCCCGCGTCGAAAAATCGCTCGGCACGCCGCATTACAAATTGTCTACAGAAATTGCGCTATTTGAGTGGGAACACATTTATGATATACTGTGCCGAACTCCATCTGTGAATAAATGTTTTGTTCCATGACGGAGATAAAACGATTAAAGTACCCTAAATTTTTTACAACATCAAAAACAGTGAAAATAACGGATTTGCAAGTTCAAAGTTAGTACGGTCCGCTGAGACTTTGCTGATCTTGATTTTGACCTGCTGCATGGGAAACGTTCCCGAGTCCTGTTTTATAATTTTATATTGATGTTTATTTTACCACCAAAGCATAGCTTGATAGGGTGTAGTTAGCCACATAAAACTGTAACGACCACTATCAAAACTAAAACCTAATATTTCGTCAACTTCTTTGACATGAAACGTTGAAACTTTTTCAAGGCCGACGAATATTTCCTTTTTGCTGGTCTCATTGGTATCGCTGCCATTGCGTTTGTCTTCCTGGCGATGAGGTACGAATATGTCGATGAATCCGAATTCGCCGAAGATGACGAAGATCAACAAAAACTGGCGGAACATAGCTTCAACGAAAAGACTGATATCGACACGAACAGCACTGGCGGTGTCGCGAATGGAAAAGAAAACCATGGCTTCGAACACGAATCCGGGTTTTAGATGAAAAAATTTTGATTACCATTCACTTGGATTCATAAAGTGAGGTTGTCATAGCAAACTGTAATTACATCCTAAAGAAAAATCCTCCTGTCATATTCGTGACGTTTTCGTGATTTATGTCACCACTATATGACGTCATCCGCATGACGTACGTCGACTATGACGTCACCGTTTTCGCTCATCGCTCTTGTAATGTTTTTTTGTTGGATAAAAGTTACTCTCGCCGATGCATTAGTGGATTGGTATTCATCGGTTTTGTCGGTCATAAAAATCATACTTTTTGGTACGATTTTTATGTCATGGGTTTTATTCGCGAAACGGTTTTATCTGTATTTTAATCATTCCAGTGTTTTAAATTTTGTGTATTATCGATTTCAGTCTCGCACTGTACATATTGCTTTGAACAGTTTTGTTTACGGAAACAGGTTTTACGATATTTGAAGGCTTAAGTTGCCACTTGATAATAAAGTTTTTTCTCACCCTTTGCGCTCGTACTAAGGTGTCCGAACATAATCGAGCAAAACCTTTTTAAACTGTTTTTCCTGCAACACAGGAAGTGCAGTACTGCAAAAGGTATCCATATATCTTTAACTGAAATGGCCGATTTATAATTACATTTATGGTTTTTTACATGAATTAGAAAACTTCAGTTCCAGCTTCAACGAATAATCACAATTTTTGCGTTGTTTGGTGCTTAGGGAATGAGTCACTGACTTTGTAAGGGAATTTGACAAAGGTTTTTTGCACAACTTGTTATTGCATCCGACCAAAGTTCACAGCACCTAATCCACTTACTGCGCGCCGAAGAACCGCTTGCGAAATCAGAGCAAATATTATCTTTGCTGCATCTTTATGGGAAACGTGCTTAGCTAATGTTTCACTGAGGTCTGTGGAAGCCAGTGCTTTGTCCAAGCAGCTCGAAACCTTTAAGCCATTTCACCCTGTGTAAGTAAAATGAGATAAAGTGCCTTTGTCATGCATTTGTTTGCACGATAAGATTCCTTCTTATCACTACTTTGCACAATTTTAGGAAGTTAAGTGCCAAACATGCGGTTATAGCTATAGGCGATAAGCGAATCATTTGGTCTTTGCCTTGTTTGGTCCCAATTCCATTCTTGAAGTAATTTTGAAAAGAATTGTATTGGAGGTCCGGGTTACAGACAAAATTTGCACCAAAACGAATTTGTCTGCCGTTGAAAAAGAAATAAACACCAAGATTTCTCAAAACAAGCGTAACCTATTTTCAAAATTTAAACATTTTTGTCACTCATTTTGCAATCATTTTGTCTTCTTGCACTTAGCCCAAAAGCCTGGCACAATTCAGCCCCAAGCGACCAATGGTTGAAATAACAAACACTGTGATGTTGCTGACTGTCAATTCAAAGCGCCTGGTACAAAAACATTAGCAACANTCTGCCGTTGAAAAAGAAATAAACACCAAGATTTCTCAAAACAAGCGTAACCTATTTTCAAAATTTAAACATTTTTGTCACTCATTTTGCAATCATTTTGTCTTCTTGCACTTAGCCCAAAAGCCTGGCACAATTCAGCCCCAAGCGACCAATGGTTGAAATAACAAACACTGTGATGTTGCTGACTGTCAATTCAAAGCGCCTGGTACAAAAACATTAGCAACATCAGTCATTAAATCCCAATAGATTCTGTGAACTTTGGTTTCACGATGGGCATGACTGGGCATGACTCAGCTGTTGCCATCGCTACGGCGTGACCAGCAAATATTTGTGACTCTTAAACTGGTTTACTGCTTCTGATTTACAACAGTGAGTATAACAATAAATTACCTGCCATTCAGCGGATCTCGTTTAAACTCTTGAAATCAAGAATACTTTAAACACGTTCAAAGTTTTTAAACTGTTAAATAGCAGACGTTATTAATAAAAATAAAATATGATAGTTAACGCAAAAATAGCTCAAGATATTGTTTCGGCATGGATTTTGTTTTGCGCATAAAACGTGTACGCTATGTGCTGGGACAAAACTATTAGCAAAATTGCAAACAAATCGCTACCGCTAAAACGACCTTAGTATCGTTAATGGCACGACAAGTAGAGCAGAAGATGTGAATTGAACGACAAACGTTATGGAGCAAACTACCCGGTGGCACATTACACAGAAGGTCGTATTCAGTTTATTGGGATACCCATTCCTTTAAGTTGTAACGACAAGCCTTCGTCACTTTGATTTAGGGTACGTGACCTTAATCAGGTCACAAAAAAACAAAAGCAACTGTGCAATCATACCTTTGGTGTTTTGGCATGTGGTTCCTGTAAGTTTGCCTCTGTTATAAATCATTGTCTTGCTGTTTGCGTGTTTGTCGAAGCTTGCGTATTAATAGCTGTGTGACTCAGGAAAAACCGAATTTAATTTACAGTTTTTCTGTGATACTTACTGTTCAAACAAGGCGTTAATCAGCTTGTCACATGCACAGCACTGCATAACGAGTTTGCGGCATCACGTGGGGGTCATTGACTTCTTCGTCAAAGGTCACCCATTTTTCGGATTTAAATGTTTGCCTAATTATCGTGCGGTATTTGTATTATAAAGATCTAAGGAATCAGACCCCCTGGCTGTGCCGTGACCAACTTAATTTAATGCTACATATTACCCACACAACATATTACTAAACCCTCTTGTCAGCAGGCGGTTGAATTTTAACGCGTCTCTCTCTATACGCCGTATCTTTGCCCTTTTTATAAGTAACGGGCATATGTAGGTAGCACAACCAAAAGTACCAACAGTCCGAAGTTAGGTGGCAGTGATCGAAACCTACATAAAGAAACACAAAAACGTAAAAACGTATTAAGGTAGGGTGTGTTGGATAGGTAAAAAAGTGTGCTGTGTACAGTAAGAAGAATGTTGTATTGGTGAACTCTCTCGCGGAGCGGAATTGCGGAATTGTGCAATTGGGTAAATATTTGGATACGAAGGGAGGTAACTGAACAAACTTGTTTGCAAACCGATTGACGCATTTCACTGATTCAGATGTGTTGGCTTAATCGTTTGTTCAATAGTAAGTCATATATCATATTCCTGTTTGGGATACGTTAGTCAGAAAATACGAAAACCTATTAAGGCATGTTTTGCCACATAATCCACACATACAACGCGTTCAACCTTGATCCACCAGTTGCGCCCTTTACGTCTCAACGTTGCGCAACTTTTTCCGACTTGGCGATTGTTTCAGTGCAATTGGGTCGCTATTATTTCTTTCATCAAGCGAAATAAACTAAACTCAACATGAAACAAAAAACATTAATTGCTAACTTATAGCGCGAGTGGTGCTTCCAACGACAATTGAGACAATCCATAATATAAATATTGCTAAGAACATTTTGATAACAAGCAGCAAATTATCCATAGTTTACACAAGGCATTTAACCCCCTAAGCACGGATGTTGAATTAAAGTCAATTTGCAGTAGACCTTTCAACCTTTTGTGGCGCTCTGTTTACTTGTTACAAAACTTCCATTGTCGAAACGCAGGAGTTTCACTCTTCCATTTAGGCATTGTAACGGGCAGCAAACACGATCCGCAATTTTTCTCGGTTTTACGACTTTTACGACCGATGAGAGAGAATATAAACTCGTTTTCACTTGTTATTGCAAACCAGTCGCAGAAAACCACTTTGTGAGGCGGTATGCTGCTGACAGACATATGTATTGGTGGTCTGGCTTATTTACCTAGTTCGTGTTCTGTTACATACAAGCATATATACAAGTATAAAAGTTTAAGCTGTCTGTGTACAGTAGTTTTGATTTAACGGTGTAAATTGTCTTTAAACTTTGCATTGAAGAACGTGGAATATGTGGCATCAATTTGTTAAGACGTCATCGACAAGAGTAACAAAACTGTCACATTTAAATCTTAAACGTGTTTTTGTCAGCGTCAAGATTTGCTTTGTAGAGGCTGAACTTCCGACATCATGACTACCGGGAGAAATTTTGGTGCCCTGTGTTTTATTGTAACCCCTTTATCTTTTAAAACAAAGTAATTAAAACTTCAAACGGGAGTCATTGCTTTTACAAGAGAGTTGTTTCCATTTTTATATTGTACTTTGAGCAGCGTTTTAATATTCAAAAACAAAAAAGAGCTTGCACCTTTTCGATTATTTCTTTTTTTCTGTCAAAATTTGGAAATTGATTTTTGCGGAAACCCAAATTACAATGGTTCAAGGGAAATCCCCTGGTCAGTCGCTCTTAATAACTTCGGACCACATTCTTTTTGGAACATTTATTAGGATAAATTGACTTGAATCGGTTTTATCTTGCTTGTTTTTAAGGGTTTAGTTTATTGGCCCACCTACTATCTAACTTGGTGAATGAATAGCACAGTTTGAGTGTTCCACCATGTCTGAAGAAGATGTAAAGAAGGACTCTGTGTCATCTGTCAGCGATGTTTCAGGTAAAAAAATGTTTAAATGCTCCTGTACTTTACCATCACATTTGCACAGAAATACATACGACGAAAAAATACATTTTTTAGGTAAATGCTGTCCCCATGCGGATAATGTTTTGTGTAGTATTGCCCACTTGGTATGATGCAAATAGAAAGCAAGGGCAACCAGTTATTGTTTCGTTGTAAAGTTTGTTTAACTTGGTGACAAAATCACACTTTAATAACCAATCACCTTCCTTCGCAACAAGGTACTTGGTACGCTCAACTCAACACGTAGCGTACCATAGTGACATTGTTGGTTGGCATGGGTAGAGGGCGCAGCACTTTTGCTGCCATGAATAAACGTCGTGTCGTGTGACAGACTCACATGATAGCAATTCTGCGCTCCATTTGCAGTATAACCTTTTTCTCGTCTCTTTTCAACTTTACCCCTAATTATATCGGTCCTGCATTCTAAAGGAAAATTAGTAAAAAATCCAACTCTATAGTTACAGAACCAAAGGGTAAAAGCGACGAGGATACAAAAAGCAGTACAGAAAGTTTGACCTGGTCTGTAAGTAATATAGGCCTAAAACGGGCAGTTAACTTTACTTCTAAGTTAAAGCACTTTTTGCAGTATATTACCCACTAAATGTTTTTTAAGGAAACGTGGCGGCAATATCCCAAACACGTCACCCTGATTGTTGGCAACGAGTTTTGTGAACGGTTTTCTTACTATGGAATGCGATGTAAGTTGTAACAAGTATTTTTAATTTNAAGGAAACGTGGCGGCAATATCCCAAACACGTCACCCTGATTGTTGGCAACGAGTTTTGTGAACGGTTTTCTTACTATGGAATGCGATGTAAGTTGTAACAAGTATTTTTAATGTGTTATTTGAGGACTTTAAAATGAGTTTTTATCCCGCGCGACATTTTGTCGCGCGTCGCGCTAGATGCATACGATTTTTATTTTGGCGCTGCAAGTAGTATTAGCGACATTTTCTGCTGCGTTTTTGTTGTCTTCTGCTCCGATGTATTCTGTTTCCAGCTGTTCTTCTTCTGTACTTTCGAAACTACTTGCATTGGGACGATGACACCGCAACGGCCATATATCATGCCTTTACTGTGCTGGTCTACCTCTTCCCTCTGATGGGAGCCGTTATTGCGGATTCCTACTGGGGCAAATACAAAACCATCCTTTACTTGTCAGTCGTTTACATTNGACATTTTCTGCTGCGTTTTTGTTGTCTTCTGCTCCAATGTATTCTGTTTCCAGCTGTTCTCCTTCTGTACTTTCGAAACTACTTGCATTGGGACGATGACACCGCAACCGCCATATATCATGCCTTTACTGTGCTGGTCTACCTCTTCCCTCTGATGGGAGCCGTTATTGCGGATTCCTACTGGGGCAAATACAAAACCATCCTTTACTTGTCAGTCGTTTACATTTTGGGTCATGCTGTGAAGACTGTGGGATCAATACCGTATGTTCCGTCGCAAACTGCTCATGTGTAAGTTATGTAGGAAACAGTTAAATCAATATTTTTTCTGGTATTGCTAAGCATCTTAATTGTGCAAATTTTAACTAATTACGTGGGTAAACACCTGCTCTTTTTACAGTGTTCTTTCCATGATTGGACTGTTTCTAATTGCTGTTGGTTCTGGTGGAATTAAACCCTGTGTTTCTGCATTTGGTGGTGACCAGTTTCAACCTGAACAGGTAAAATTTATTTTAGAGTAGTCAGGATCTGAAGTTACTGTGAAAGTGTTTGACAATTGCCTGTTTTTCTGAGGTTGTTGTTTTCAAAATTCCCCCCCCAAAAAAAAAACAACCACCGTTACAAATTGTATCGGCTGCTTTTTCAAGCTAATGATGTAATACAATTTTTTTTACATGTGTATGATACATAGCTGCTGGTATTAACAGTGATTTAAAAACTGCTCATATGGTGCCAATCTTTGTGATTGACTATTTCGTAAACTTATCAAATGGCTGTAGGTATTTGGTCAGCTATTTTGCACATGTTTGTGTTGGGACAAATTCCATAGTCGGTATAATTTTCTAAAAAATTGCTTATTTCAGACTTACATCAGAAAACAATTCTTTTCTCTCTTCTACTTTGCTATCAATGCTGGAAGTCTGATCTCAACTTTTGTAACACCAATTTTTCGTGCTGATGTCAACTGCTACCCGGGTGAAACTGATCCCATCTTTGATGAATGTTATGCACTGGCATTTGGCGTACCAGGAGCTCTAATGGTTGTTGCTCTTAGTAAGTAGTGTTCAGGCAGTCCGAATAAGTAATCGACATAAATTTCTTTTAAATTATTACAAAACATAAAGGTAATAACTCCAACAAAATTGTCTTTGAAATACATGTACCTGCAGAAAA
>QXVZ01021708.1:0-11197 GCA_008931825.1 Phallusia fumigata | reverse complement strand
ATTGACCAATTTACCTTCGGAAATCACCTTCAAATTCCTCAATCTTCACCGCGCTGAGCGACCTGTCTCTAAATAGTTGATCGAGTGCGTTTGGAGGTCGAAAAAAACTGATTCATTATCGTGGGAAATTTAATTTGCAAGTGTTTGGGTCAATAATGTAAACAGAGGGGAACTCGTGAGAACAGAAGCTCATGTTGGAAAAGTTGCATTTTAAATCAATATCGCTTTCATAACATGTTCTTTTACGGTTGGTTTCTACACTAATAATTGATAATGTAAAGTTAATAAATCGGCTTTTGTGCACTAGCTTTTAAAAGAGACCGGTTGTGCATTTACCGCAAAGATATTTGAGATTGCAATTTGCAATTATATAAACTGGCATACTGAAGACTGCCTACACTCTGTCAATGTTAATTGTTGAGTTCTGGTCAAATCGCACAGCTGCCACGCGAAAACTCTGGTGCGCACTCCAGCGGCGTGTCTGTATTCATGTAACTTTCAAACGTCCGGAATTAACAGAAAAACATTGATATTTGCAGATACGCGTACAACGTTGACAAGGAAATGACTTTGTTGAAGTTCGTCGACAAGGATGGAAGAGGTTAGTAAAGTTCACTTCAGCGCTTTTGATGTTGGATCGCGCGGTTTTATACCAAACACGTCTTGCCAAGAAGCCTGCCACTAATTGTTTACAAAAAATATTAAACAAATAGCCTCAGATAGGCTCCTGTCGTGGGTTCGAATCCCACTGCGGGTTAGATTTTTTTAGCCACGCCTTGTTGAATGGAAATGCTTGGACGGCGGATTATTATACGGTATAACGCCTCTTGCAGACCTGACAAACAAATGATTGTGCCGTAATCGTTGTCCTGCATAAAATCTTCAGGGCAGATCAAATAGACGCATGCATATAATACACGGTCAATAAAAAAGGAGAATCCAGAAAGCGTAGTAGCATTTGAGTGGATAATTATGTGTCTCCTTTCTTAAGGGGCCACGTATTGTTTTTACTCTGTTGTGTTTTTTCTTTTTTTTGTCTAACGCGGGTTTGTTTAAACGTTTTGGTTAAGAAAGAGTCGTCCGAATTGTTTGAAATTTTCACACATGGTAGATGGGTATGTGAAGTTGTTCACTGACAACTTTTATATCCGTTTTTAATTATAGTATATGGCGAATGCCACCCTTCCAGTATTTTATATCTATGTCTTCGTTTTAGGCATAGGAATGATCAACTGGTTTCCCGTCCACTGCACGAGCATGAACAACACCAACTCACTTATAAGCGGTGACAACAAAGGTGAGAATTTAAGTCTGCTGATAAGGTTTCTGAAATGGTTATGAGAAAGCCTATGAAAGCCTAATTTCACCAAACTACGTGCGAATGCACTTATTGGATCTGCAGCACTTCCTTGTTGTATAGCGCTTTCTGCCTGAAAATAAAGTAGAGGGATTACTTTAGCGGAAGAGGAAGATCTTTGGGGATGAAAACATATTTTGAAACCATAGACTGAAAACCGTTTGTCACACCCGAGGTGTTCAACCAACGTAAGACTTCGAAACTAACGATTTCCTGTACGGTTGCAATAGCCTTCCAAGTGAGTTTTGGCCAAAGAGCTGTGTCATGCTTGGACGGCCTACTCTTATTTGGTATAACGCCTCTTGCTGGCCTGGCGTACTCTGTAAACAAGTGTGTAATGGGGCAACGCGGCGGCAAATCATTTTTATTGACAAGAAAACTGAGTCAATGTGTTTGCCAATTTAAGTGTTTCTGCGTCGATAAATCGTTGATAGGGAATTTAGGTTGGTACCACTTTAATACAAAGCACAAATTTATTGTAACAAGACAATTTGCACAATTGCCATCAACATTTCATTCACTTTCTTTTCTAAATTTATATTAAAACATTCAAGAAACTATCAATCTACAAACAATACTACTTTAAATTATCAGAAATTAATAACAACAAGTCGAATACAAAAACAAAGTTCTTCACCCAACAAGCACTACGACTGACGGAAAAGTCAAATCAGATTTAACTCTGCCGTCAGCCGCTTCAACCGAGAAAATCACGCCGTCGCCGTATGACGCCGACTGGTGTGAATGCCGCGCCGCTTGCCGCGAGATCAAAAACGGAACCGCTACCTTTACCCGCTACCTTTAACCGCGTCTGGGGTGAATCCCCCTTTAATATTTCGAAACCCTTTTTTCAGGTTACGCCGAATTATTGTTCGAGCAAGCCATGGACCCTGAATCTCTTCCAGGCAGCAGCGACTTTGTGGCAGCTTTTGCACAAAGCAATGAGGGGGATGTCTCGCCGAACACTAGAGGGCCTCATTGCATAGATACAGGTGGGTCTAGCCGGAATGTAGGCGTTTCTTCTGAATAAATGTGTATGAACAGATTTAGCCAAACCAAACTTAGCAATATGTGGGTGTCGGTCAGGATGTTGACAACATTATACTGCGATCAAAAACTAATTCTGTGCAAATGGTTAAACCTTGGGCAGTGGTCCCAAGCAGGAAGGAATTCCTTCCCAGAATTTTGTGGGTAAAGAGAAGGAATTTCCACTTTATAGTTATATTATTTATGATATGTTTAGTATTTCTTTTTAGATAGTCCATCGGTTCTAGACCTTTTAACTCTTTATCACTTCTTTTTTAAATAGGAAAAGTGCACCAAAATGGCTGGGGATAACTGCCTTTGGGGTTGAATAAAGTGTTGGGTTAATTTTTATTGTTACCAATCTTTTACTAACTTTCTTGTATCACTAACTTATCAAAGTGGTTAGTGTGTCTTTTATAAAAAATAAAACTGCCAGATGAATTGTAAATAGTGAAATGCAATTTTTTGCAAACGTTTCGACAACCGCTGCTGTCATCATCATGTCACTGCATACAAGTTATCCGGCAGTTTGGTTTTAATGAAGCTGCTCTCGAGTTCCTATGGTTAGTGAGTGTTTTTACACNCCGATGCGCCTCGGATTGAGATGTTTAAACTAACGCAGAAAGGCAGACTTCGGATTTGAATGGTGCCTGCGCAGAATTAGGAAAAGAGTTATTTATTGTGTTTCAGGCTTTCAATTACGTTCAATCTTTCTTTAATCCTCCCCTGTTGTTTGTTTGCTGTAGAAACTGGCAATGTCCATGCGGGCAAAATACATATCTTTACAGAACCATTGTTGGTTAATTTTGTGTTTAAAGTACAACTTTATCGTTAGAATTATTTGCGTAGGGCTTTTTTTGGTTTTTGGTTGTTGTCTTAACTGTCGGGTGCATTGCGTTTCATTTTGGTTTTTTTTTCAAGACTTTCGCTGAAATTTTTCCCAACGAGAAGTTCGAAACGGTGATAGCTGGACTCGCCAACACTTACTCCGACTACATCGCCACGTTTGAAGAATATCACGTGAGTAGTCGCGTCCAATAGCAACCCCTGCCTAAACCACGTGGTCCACCGCGGCTCTCTGATTGGCGCAAGGCCTAAAATGCCTATTTTTCCCTGGCAGGTTCAGAGATATGAAGGTGCGTCGACCATATACGGGCCACACACCCTCCAGGCCTACGTACAACAGTACAAGAAGCTAGCGCAAGCTGCGGCCAAAGTATGTGTGTGTAAAACCTTTGAATGAAACGTAACAGGGTGTGGAAAGTTTCCGAAAAAGCAAAATCAGTCCATGTGAATCTTCTAGATTTTGCCCTGAACGGCATCTCCTGTAAAAAACGTAAAAACGTGAAAACGTGAAAACGTGAAAACGTGAAAACGTGAAAACGTGAAAACGTGAAAACGTAAAAACGTAAAAACGTAAAGGCTGATTCACACCAGATGCGTCTGCTGGTTTGCGGTACGATTTTGTTTTATGTTTGATAGATAGACTTTGGTCCCGACTGTTGTAAGTGCCCGCTGCTTGCCGCGAGATCAAAAAAACGTACCGCAAACCGGTAGACGCATCTGATGTGAATCAGCCTTAATAACGTAAAAACGTAAAATCATCTGTTGTTGTAGAGCTTTATCTTTCTCATTACAAAGCCTCGTTGCCGATAGTTTACAAAATGTTGCCCGATATACCAAGAAGACGTTCTTAGCGAGATTTCGGATTCAGGCAACTGCACAGTCCAACCTTTCTGGTATTTGTTCCTAACCAATCTTTCGACGTTGTGTAGAATATTCCGCTTTCGCAAGCAACTCAAGCAAAGGACACCAAGGACCACTTGTGGTCGCTGTTGCCTGGAGTTGTTCACGACAGGTCAGGATTTTTTACTTCAATGGGAGACGTTATTAAGGATGTCAACGAAACTTATTCACCCGTAAGTAGAACTTCAACAAGAAGATACAAGTCGGTTATTCCATTGTTCTAACAACCAAAATGTCCGGACAAATTAATTTTCTACTTGGGTGCACAAGCTACGGTTTTAAATGGTTTCATTAAGAAGATACAAGCCAGTATTTGTGTGTAAAACATTTTTTTACGTTTTGCTGCTTTTGCCGAATTCCTGGTGACGTCAATAGCGTTTGTCGAAACGTGGAGAATGTTTTACACACAAGTACTGACTTGTATCTTCTTAATGAAACCATTTAAAACCGTAGCTTGTGTACCCAAGTAGAAAATTAATTTGACCGGATATTTTGGTTGTTGGAATAATGAAATTGTCAGTTGCACCCACGCGCTGTGATTTAGGGGTGTGCTACCTTTAGCCTGGGTAGAGATGCAGATTTTAATGAAATGTGGTCCGCGAAACAATTACAGCGCAGTTTTTCCGAGCGATTTCAATCCCTATTATTTCCACGCAAATTAGTGCAGCCGACCGCCGGCATCGTAAAGCGATTAACGCTTTAATTACGAATTTTACCCATTCCTTTGTAAATGGAACGTTATTTCTCCTTTTTCATGATTTCACAATATTGGGATTTTTGATGCAATTAATGAAGTCAACTTATACTAAATTAGGACTGGGAAACCTGCTTGGCCATTTAATGTGGCCCACATCAGAATTCTGTTAACAACATAGCATTAAAAGTCTAAACCATTAAATGTTTATGTATAAGCATTCCCCTTTTGCGGCCCGCAGTCGCAGTACTAAATAAGTTCCCTAATACCACTACGCTAAATACACGTGCAACCCGCGATATGATACTCGTATCAAGTCATAAGATTGCTCTTTGTGAATGAATTTACGAAAGCCTGTTTATTTTTCAGGGTGACACGGTGTCGGTAGAATTCCAGGCAGGAAACCCGAGAAACAGTCCAACGGTAAGGCCTACGACTAATCTTCTGCTTGTAAACCATCGTATGCGAGTATCTACATTCCTGTGAAAGATATTGATTTCTGCTGCAATTAGTTTTTTTAACTGGTTTTGTTTGCTTTTTCTCTTACGTGATCATGATTATCGCTTACTCTTATTCTGAAAACACGTTTACTTTCCTTGCATGGTGACACGACAAACGTTACATTTAATAATTAATATTAAAAAAACAAATGTTAAATTACAAGTAAAAGCAACTTCGCTTGTTTAATGCAGAACAACATCACATTCTTGACAATTGAACATCAGTTGGACGACGGTGAATGGCAAGTTGTTCACACTGATTCGTCCTGGGACACAAAGTGAGTGTTTTTTTAACATTGACATAAAAACGTAGGGAATTTGGACATAACCAAACCTCTACTAACTAAGTTTAGGAACACAACACTTGAAGAGCAGCTTAATTAAAACATAAATGCCAGAGAACTTGTTTAAAGTCAGGGTTACCATACCGTCCTTATTTCATCGAAAACGTTTTAGAAAATATTTTCCAAGAAATGTCCTTTTTTGACTTAGTTTTAACACGGATGTAAGCTCTTTCCATCTCATCGTATATATTTTGCCATCGTGCTTTGTGCTATCATTAAAGTAACATACAATCGTATTTACAACTCCAAGCACGCAATATTGGGACGTTACCCTACAATCATTATGCGATCGTCTTTATTTTGGGTCTCAGATCGATGACAACCCTTTTTATAGTGAATACATTGTAATGCAAACGGACTAGTGATGACCACAGCGATTGAATTTTGCATTANCGGCTTCTAGGATAGTGCTTTGCACCCGGTTTATTGAACCCTGATTCGAAATTGCTCGCGGCCGTTTTGGTCACCTCACTGTTGCTTTTTGCACGACGTCTTGTGTAAAGATTTTTGATAATAAAACGACGCTGCTGAAAGAAGTGGATCGGTTTACTGTTTGTGAGGAAACACCGTTTTGTTTGGGCGTACCAGGCTTTACAAAAACTTAGATTTAAATAGAGAATTTTAAATATACATCAAAAGTAGGGTCACAATAGCGTAGCCAGACCAAAATTTTGAGGGAGGCCAAGTACCTTACTTTAATGTGAATATTGGGGATTTTCCATGAGTAGCCTACCGCAGTGTACAATTTCGAAATTTGGGAGGGGTCATGGCCCTTTTCGCCCCAAAACTGTTAACAGAGATATAAAAATCTGTTGTAAAGGGGGCACTAGACCCAGTTTTTGAATTAAACATCGCAAGCCTGCTGTGCAGATACTGCATTTTATTGACTTAAGTGCCAATAAAAATCATGTTGTTTACCAAGACAATTCGAAAAGGGAATACAACAGTGCGTCAATTTGGCTTGATAAACAACATAGCTACACACTACCACTATATCAATCACTAGGCCAGGAGATAGCTGCCCAGCGTTGAAGTGCCGGAAAGAAGAACAGACACAAAAATGGATAAAATGTATGTTTTTATAGTGCAAGCTATATAGGCTATGGACTAAAGTGAAGTTGGGGAATGTAATTATCTATTACGGTTAGTCAGTGGTCAGTCAGTATACTGGTTAATAAGGAAAATTATACATGGCTAAGTAAAACAAATTAAAAAATAGAAAATTAAAAAAGATCAAAAAGAAAGAAAATGCAATAACCGATAAAACGAAAAACAAGAGGGGGATAAAGGTTGACAGCAAATAAGTTTAGATATTCTTATGTTGTGGATTGAATAAGTCTGTATTGCGCGTTAATTTGGTTTCCAAACGAATTTAACACTTTTTTAAGAAATTCGTTTCGGGAGCACCAGAAGTTTGCCTCTACATAGATATCGTACCTAGATTTACCGAAACGCGAAAACCTTGTGCTCTTTGGCCACCAAGTGTTACATCGTCAAAGGTCTGTCACGGATCATTTGGCAAAGACAATCGAATCGTATTTTCAGGCAAAGAATTTGGATAACATGTTGCAAGTAATGCATATATTGGGAAAATTTACCCAAATAGGCGGTTGAACAACGCGTCAATGGCAGTGTTTGTTGTTTTTAAGTATTTTTTTTATCGTGCTACCAAATTTCTGCAAAACCATTTATCTAAGAAACGCTTCATAATCAAGCCTAAATTTTGGATTGTTTTGCATTGAGTTTTAATGGTCTAGAAATTAAAGCCAATTTGACGTTTTAATAACAACTGTTGTCAAGACGATGTAAAAGGGTATTGCGTTGGCTTGTGTTTATATTAAATAAGGATTTGTTGTAAACACAAACAAGATACACACTTGAAAAGCTAAATTACAAATATTATCGCCAGAGAACTTGTATATAATGAATACATTGTATTGCAATCATTGCTACAATTGCTGTTGTTACCATCAGTGCATGTCGAACAGTTTGCAATACAAGTTCTCGGGCAGTGATAATTTTAATTAAGCTATTAACTATAATATGCAATTTGTTTCTGCTATTTACTGCAACCCTTTGGTTTGTCTGTCTTCTGATTCACAAACATTTTTTTCTGTTGTTTCTGGTTGTTTCCATATTAACAGATCATATTTTATGATCTGGTAATTTGGAAAACCATGGTAATCCCATAAAATTTTTGTTTAAAAGTTTAGACCTTCAAATGTTTTTACTAGTGTTTTTTCGGGTGTTTCTTTATTTCCTTGTTTTTTTGCAATTCTGTTTTTGGTAACCTGACAAAATTTTTATCATGTAACTATTTTATTGTGACACTTAAAAAAAGTTTATATTAGCTGTAGAAATCAATTTAGCCGATTTTCATGATGTTATAATTGTTTGATTTTTGAATTGCATAAAAGCTTACTCGCCATGTTACTTATTATGTTTTAAAACTGATTACTGTCACTTGAGCAAGTTCCTAATTCTTGAAAATTTGAAAAGATATCTTTAAAATTTTGATTGACAAATTGTCAAGGAAACTCTACTTGGGGGAAGCTCTTTTTTTAGATGATAAACACCAGTTGACATTATAGTCCACACACAGTGGTTAAAGTGAAAACATGCAGTTATTAACCATTGTGTGCCTGTGCGCAGAGCCAATTTTTCGGTTGCTGCCTTTTATCCCATTCCATTTGGTATGAAAATTTCACAACCTTTAACTGCAAATTTGTTTGCTAGTTAATACACTAATTCACAGCAGAAAATATCACTAGATCCAAGTCTTAAATTCTATTACATGTCTTGTCAATACCTTTCCTATTAGTATGTTTCACCTCCCACAAGTTGAACAACACGGTATAAGCATATTGCAAATTAGCATATTGTGGATTTTAAAAGATTTAAAGTCCTTTTATCTCCTATTTGCCGTATGCTGCCAGACACACTATGCTTTGTATGCATAAATATTTGATGAACTCTTTTTGTCAGCACTAGCAGTTTTGTCTTAGTTGGGTCCCTTGTTTTAGTTTGGACTTGTAAGGTTTGTAATCAATCCAAATATTTTTGTTTGTTCTGAATGGCTGAGAATGATAACGAAGAATGCTCAGAGGTTGGTCATTGCAGGCCACATCCACATTCAAATGGAAAAACTTTGTCAGTGGAAAATATCCAGGTTTTTATAGTCATGTGGTTTGTAGTTTTGTCCATTATTGTTATTGTCAGTTGATGGCTTGGTGGTGATGACAGTTTAAACCTTGGTAATAACCATTTCATATTGTCCCAGCATATGCATTTCACTGTATTATCAAACTGTTATATATGTACATGTATTGTGTAAATGTTAGTCAGCATTAAACCGTTGCATGGTTTACATATATGGAGAGATGCCAGATGTCATGTTAAGCATTGCAAGTTATGTTGTGGCACGTTCCTGCAAACCATTGTACCTTATAAGTGATGAAATTGCATTTTAGAGGTTTTCTTGTCTTTACGTAACACTTGTTATGAGGCCATGCAAGAAATGATCAGATTTTAGGAGTTGATGTTTTTCTAACCACAGTGACAAGACTGAATGGGTTTTTCTGCTGTGGTCAAACATGGGGCAGCGATTTTATTTAAGTCGTCTGGCACACTAAAAAATAGACACTAGCAAGCTTCCCACAAACATTTCAATCCAAGTAACTACCAAACTGTATTGGTTGTTGTAATAATAATAATTTTTTTGTAGATTTTTCACCTTAAATCCTATAACGCTATCCAACCGGTTTCTGCAGAATGTGTTAAGTTATTTTTGAAGCCAAAAGTTGTTATACTTGATTTATCAGAAAAATAAATTGCCAAAACTGTGTTTATCCCCAAACTAATGTTTTTGTTTCGAAAACAACCACATGATGAATAGGAAAATTCAGTATCGTGTTTTATTCAGTGATAAACAAAAAATGTGTTTTTAACTTGATGGAACTTCCAAAAATAAGATACAAACGTATATATATGTACATAAACCAGTGGAAAATCAATTGAACATCATTTGAACAGGACCACAATTTTGAAGGCCTGTCATTGTTTCAAAAATGCAAACCTGTACAAAAATAAAAAATACTCAGCAGTTTTATCTGGTGCATGTGTGTTTTGTGGCCTGTTGAGCACATTTGGTGGTAAAGCAAACTGAGAGGTTACATCTCTATCGCGTATAATTGCATGTTAAGCATGTGTAGAATGTTAGGCCTTGGGTTGCATGTTGTGAGTTGTGAATATAGGTATTGTGATCTTTGCAAAGTCTCTTTCATACACTGAAAAATCACAGCACATAGACATTTTATATTTCAGTTTGCTACTTTGGGTGACTTTTCTTTGTGTTGTTTATGTGGATAAAAAAAACGTCATTAGTCTTTTTGCTCTTCTTTTGTAGTGCACGACACCCAGAAAATTCTCTTTTAGCTGATGNAGTGCTCCAACACTTCCAAACCTTGACTTCTTGAATGTCTCAGCTGCAAATGTTTCCATGAGCATTGCAAACAGTCCTGGTAAGATGAAGTTACAAGTGAACAACCTGTCCGAAAATGACATGTCTGACACTGAAGGCAGAATGATCCGAACTAGGTCAGCTTATTATCAGCGCAATGGAGATGTACCAAAGTCGGCTAGTCAGAACGATGTCAGTCCTTTAAGGACCAACACATCCTGGTCTGTGCGATTGCATTCCAAAAAGAAGGAACCTGCGTACGACAGCGGAGATGAGATTGTCCCAAGAAGCAGAGTGGGCACAATTGCAAGAAAGATTCATGACCGAAAGACCAAGGCAAACAGAAAAGAACGCAAGCGAAGACAGAGGTTAGTAAATCTGCTTTCTTACCAAATATTTATTTGTTTGTACATAGAATATAATTCAGCAAAATCCATTCAGATGTATTTCTCCATCACTCCAACCGCAATTTGTAACGACAGTATTTTTCTATTTTTAGACAAAGAATGCTAAGAAAGAAACATGCTCGAGAGCGCCAGCTAGTGTACAGCAGTTTGACCATCTGCATTGCATTTGCCTTGTGCATCCTACCAACCGCACTGCTCTATTTAATTCAGGTATATATAGGAGATTACACTGAAGATATTGTACACTCTGTTGACAAAAACTAGCCAAACTTCTGTATGTATGATGTGTATGATAATTTTTCTACTGCAAATTTATGAAAACAAATCTTTCATTATATTATATCACACCATTAAACTCTGACCATTGGTTTTAAACTGTGACATTAGATATATTACCCTTTGGACATTGGATTTACATGACAGTTTTATTGATGGCTAATTGACTTTCTAAATCTGCATAGGTTCTTTTCGATATCTCGGTTCCTGCAAGTGTTGGTTTAGTGGTTGGGTGCATTTCATGGCTGCATGCAGTTGTGAATCCAATCATATACGGCTATCTCAACTCACAATACAGAAGGGAATACACCCGAATAGTCAACTGCTTCAGTCAGAAAATCTTTAAGAAGCAAAAAGACCGAAACTGCAACCACAAAGGCTGAGAGGC